>JAQGCA010002033.1:0-15071 GCA_034698945.1 Protaphorura quadriocellata
GACCTGTTCCTTAACAGCTGCCCTGAGAGGGGCCAAGACGACTTCAACTTGTCCATGTTCAGTTTCCGTCATGGTCAGATATTTCCCTTTGGACTGATTTGCTTTGACTTTGGCTAACTGTGCTTTTTTCTTTGACCCCCAACCAGGAGCAAGACCTTTGACCCGTTTTTCCTGAGTTGTTCCGGTGGAATAGAAGATTTGTGGACACCTTCTGGTGACTGGGACTGTGAACAGATTGACAGAGCGAAGAGAAAAGAGCCTCAAAGGCAGCCACCCAATCTGTCCCGTTATCCACATTTGAGTCATTTGCCGGTCCCCGCCAGTCACCAAAATCTCAACATGACTTCGCATGCTCTAGAATCTACTGAAATCCAAATAATCCTTTGCATCATCATGATTGTTTTCTACTCCAGACACACGTCAAAATATAATGCAAACAAAAGTAATCTAAAAATCTGCGGGCTGATTGGTGTTTCCTGGTATACACCACCAAACTTTACTGCTCCAAGCACTACAAGTGCACTTCAGAATTAATTCGATTTAGAAGAAATAAATGTGGTCCTTTGCATCATCAAAGAAAATATCATTTATTAAACGATAATCCACTGTTCTTGCATTACGCTAATTTCGATTTAATATACCTTTCGAAAAAGGTTTTTTATGAAACGTTTAAGGTTGATGAATATTTTAAGGATGTGTTGTATAAGCGGTTCTGGAGAATTTGAGAAGTACCCTTCAGTGCTATGATGGCAACATCAATAGCCAATTTCTTTAGTTTTGACAAAATTCTAATACTCACTGATCCGATTGCTTTAAAGTCCTAACACACTTCTTCATTCCTTCGCATATATCCAGAGTTATATCTAGAGGTTGTTATAAAATTGGTTATTCTCCCTAACAGTGGGCTTGTCTATTTTGACTTGGCATTACTCCTTTCGGTGTTCGGAATGCATTCTCACATGAGTTTATCGCATTAGTATATTGTCGTCGATTGGCTTAGATTCCAGACGCAATTCATGGCGGTCCAGTCAGTAACAGTAGAACTGAGTGTTTACTGTTTATATTTTCTTCGAAATCCGTTCAATAGGAGCCTAAAATGACGGTGCATAGAGAGAAAAAGGATTTTACTTGTTCATTCTTATCGGAATAAACTGTTATAAATAGGAGGACCATGTTTTTATAACAATATTTAAGAATAATAACAAATAAATATTCTTCGTACAGTAGAATCGCAGAAGACGTAATAATAGCGATTAATTAACATACAATATCGACTTAATTCACGATTAGTCACAATGGCCATTCTATATTGTTCGTGCAAGAGAGATGATTGGTAAAATTTCCCTGCCACGAAGTGAGCTATTGTCGAGGGTAAATCTTTTCATGGACAACAATTTTCGGGAGTAGCTTCCTTCGAGCATTAGCTTTCAGGTAGCTCTTTACCGGTGGCAATTTGGGTACCACACTTTCTCGTGGAATCCTTTTCTACTTACTTCACAAACAGAAGTGCCGAAATAGTACTAGGAAATAATTCATCCAATGAATAGAGAACTCCTCTTGTTAAGGAAATACCATAGGGCATACCAGAAAGAAATCAATGCTCCTATAGCAGGATTCTTCTACCGTTAGCAGTTAGTGGAAACACTCGTACTGCAGAACTACGAATGTGAAAGAAAACAAGACCCATTCGTATAATTTAATGAAACTTGAAAACTTTATTCCTCTTATGTGTAAACAGTTAATCGTCACCCACTGATTGATAAATTGGTAAGTTGATGATACAAAACTTTGGTAACGCGAACGTACTAATTGGACGGCCTTTAAAATACAAAATAGATCTCCGGAATCGGTATCGCTCGTGGATTTATCTCGGAAGTATCCAATAAATCACACAACTGATTGTTTGAAAACTTGAAAGTCACACTTACAGTACCACTTGTAACCGATACTGTTTTACTGAGGTGTCCAGTGTTGTAATAAGTCAATGGACCCTGCATATCGTAAGAAAGAGTAAAGATTAGACACTACGAGCGTCCTGGATTAGCAACTTCAAAAAATAAATATTTACCTTGACTTTGTAGTGAATGTGATATGATCCCCTTTCAAGCTCAACTGGACTTGCAAAAAGAACTGGAACAATAGATTGTTTAATCTTGCTAGTTGGCATTGTTTTCTCAACTACTGTCAGCACCCTATCTTCATGATTTTTAAGTTTGACTTCTATTTCAAAGCTTCCAAGTCCAGAAGCAGCCGAAGCAAACATTCCAACTCCAACTAGTGAAATCTCGTGATCAATCGTGAAGCTGAAATAAAAGAATCGATTTAGAACTAGCAAATTGAAGTAATAATTGTAATTATTTTTCAAGACTTTGGGAAAATTTAATCTATACAACGTTTTAAAGAATTTTGACAACTTAAATCTTACAACCATGCAGAAAGGTGTACTGACCAGAATTGTCGTCCTTCACCATCATATTCAAAAATTCGGTAAGGTGATGTGTGATGTGGATTGAAGCGAGAAAGATGGTAAACAGGACGTCTCGGCGTTTTCGAAAAATTAAAAGTATCAATCTCACGGTTCTGCCTGTTAAAAAAAACATACAACCGTTAACACCAATTACTACTAACCGAAATACTCGGAGGATGGAAAGTGGACGACCTTTCCAACGATGGCAAAGTGATATATTTGTATAGAGTAATCAATTCAGTGTCCGAAAGTAAATTCTTTGGCACGACATCCATTGTGAAACGATGAGCTGGAATTAGTGGGAACCGGATTAAGTGAAAACCTTCTCCAAGTACAAGACGTATATTTTCCGGAGTATCCAACAGCTCCTGTCTTGAACATTCTGTTTGGGCCCAACTGTGAGGAAAATAATAATTCGGTACAAATAAATCGATAAAATATGAGCCACAGTATTTTCCGATTCAAAAGATTTACTTACAGGTAGACTCCAGCAAAAAGAGATGCTTCCTCAATGTCTAGCCGATCATCCTTCAATAAATTGATCAAATTCTGTTTAGTAAGACTGAGAAACGACTCTGAGAGGAAGATCTCACGTGCGTTGCTAAACAAATTTTAAATACAATGTTATAGAAATGTCATTAACCTATACAAGACATTTTCATTAACGTTATGACTTACAATAGGACATATTGAAATGACATTTCGGCTATTCTCACATGATGAACAGTTTGAGCGTGTTGATAAATCATTAACGCGTTTTCTTTTTCCAGTGAATCCGTCACGTATGTCTCGCACTTTTCAGTCAGTGTAGGTACGTTGTAAAATTCGGCCAGGTGCCATACAAATAAGGTGTATTCCAATGGAATGTCAAAATCATCGGTATAAATGTACTGGAAGAGAGTATAATGATATCAATCCGAGTTTATCACACCAGGTGAGAATCCAAGATAATCATAAATAAGATAGAGAAATGAAACAACAGGTGTAAATTACTTAAGGGATAGAGAGAGAAACCATTATATTTGATCTGAGATTTCTCAATTTTCAACATATTATTACCAGAGGCAATATTTACATTTCATTTGAACATTAAAAACGATTGTATTCACTTAAGTGTTTACCGTGAGGAAAAGTCGGAAAGATACTGGTTCCAAGTGTGGCAGTTCAATTATGTTCTCTGAAAAGATAAAAGATAATTAAGAATAATGTGTGAATCAAAGGTCAAACCGTCGTAAGAAAAAAAGATCCAGTCCGATCTATCCGATTGGTGAGTATCGAATCTGGTCCGAGAATAGAGATGATATTAATTGGATAGCCGAATCTCAAGAAAAACCGTCGTACCAGATCTTTTGAATATAAATGTCAGAAGATTTTCATCAGCACAGAATTTTGCAATATAAATGAATCAGGCTACCCATTCCTCTGACCTCTGACCACTTCGGTCTGACCCGACTCCAGACAAACCCAAGCTGTCAAATCTGATCGGTGTATTAGTAAATAAAAAACAGACCGCTAATATAATTTGAAAATAAAACAGTCTCATTACTAAAATTCTGATCCCCGTTGTCACCGTCTCCGTCACCATCTCCATGATAAGGATTATGTCGAAATCTTTGTGGAATGTAACTCTGATGCTTGCACTGTGGACATTCATCTGAACTCCCCTCGCTAGTACCGGCAGATCTTTTCCTGCGTCTCGTTGGATCAATTTCTTGTGAGGAAGATGCAGACGATGACGCCGTAGACGACGCTCCAGCAAGTTCTCCAATATGTTCTGATTGTTTCTCTTTTTCCAGCCTTGGTGTTGTTACTTGAACCGGCAATGGCACTGGCAGCGTTCCCCACCTTCCACTCAACATGACATCAAAAACAGGAGAATTGAGTCGAAGGATTAGACTGTGTGCTCGAACAATTTCTCGTTCTTCTCCAATGACAAATACAACATCGGCCAACGCTGCAGTATCCAAAATATATTTTAATTTTTCCCGACAATTCCCAAGAGTCGTTTGCCAATTGGTGCCATTTATGTCCATCTTGGTGTCGGTTTGAGTCACACGAAGGTGACCACTTCTTGACTTCTTCCGAAGACTCCGAGCTAAGCTAAATAATTTCAAGGAAGAATTAAAAAATTAAAATTAATTCCTATGAAATGGTAAAGAAAAAACATATATACTATCGATGAATGTGTTAGTTAGATATCTATTCGACCTAGAAAGAAAGAAGGGGTAGCCCTAGTAGTAGTGCCGGGAAAATACCACTTCAAACCACACTATTATGCACAGACAGTCCAAACCATTTTGATATGTAGAAAGTGGAGGGTTCGATTACCTCGGAGGACAGACAGCGTCTGGTGGTCACTTTAACCTGTCCTCTAAGGTCAAAGTTCGCAATTAAAATTTATGACGAAAGATCAAAAGAAATTACTTAGCCAGTTCAGAGTCAGTTGGTCTCCTAGACCGGGCCTAGACTTCTTAGATTTAGATTTGTTCCTCCGGGATAATTTGACGATAACTGATGACACGAACTGCTTGTTGACCCCCAAATCAAAATTACGACATTCTGAACTTTCACAGCAGGTTGTTGATTGATTAAAGATAACGGAAGTCGTCAGAAAAAGTAAATAAATAAATACGACACTCACCAAATCATCCGACGAATGAACGAACTCATACGGAATACGAAATTGCCTCCTATCTGGACTCTGTTTCTCTGTGTACCCCAGCGATCTCAGATTTTGATCATTGATGACGATAACTAATTGCTGTGGTCAGTTACTGATAAACTTCACAACCTAACAGTGATACATATTTCGACCCATGAATAAAAGGGAGGTAATCAACAGCCATGGCACCTTGACCTTAACTTCTTTTTATTGAACGTCTTAAAGATTTTTTTTTACATTTGTGTCCTGACCCCGACCAATTATTACATCTCATGCTTTAATTCACTGATCACTATGTTGACTGCGACTGTCACTGATGACAGACTAATATCTTGAATTGACATGCGTAGAGAATTTGATTATTATAATTAACCCAGATAGAGAATAATTACTATTCAAGCACGTTTTCATACAAAGGTACTACCGTTTAGGAAGTTGACTATATACAGTTTTGTGTATGAAATCTGTAGTTTGAACAAATGCTGTAATCTTCACGGACTCGACTGCTTTAAAGAGGATAACACTTGTCTATAAGTCTTACGTATTTTTATTTTCCTCAGAATGGACCATTTAAAAAATGAGCTACCCTCCGGAAAAAGAAATTAGTTAACCAGTTTTGTGTTTAACTAAACTTGTATATTAGAGCAGTTTCATTTTAGCCTCCATCCCACGTAAATATCATTCAAAAAGTAAAATATAGAAATGTTGAAGCTTATTACCTTATAATATTTAATGTCATAATATCATTTACTCTTTGTTATTATTTCAATACATATTTTCTGAGAGGGTGCATGTATCCTCAAGGGCTCGGTTCGGTTGTTTGGGTGGCATTTTTATATATTATTGCTTTGTTGGGGACTGGGGACGGTTTAGCTTTACACATATTTTCTAAATGCAGACTAAATTATCATTTGTGTGCCTTCGCCTTCTAGAGACTAGTTTATTTCTTAAATGAGGGTGTCGCGTTGGCCTTATTCACGAGAACATATCTTTCCCTATAAGGATTCAGCTAGGTCTATCGTCTTATCTCACTGAGTCTCTTGTCTTTATATTTAAATAATATTTTCAACAAAATCAGGATTCCAAAACAGTATGACGTGAGCTGTATAAATTGGAATACTGAACTATGTGGGAAATAAAAGATAATGGTCTTAATAAGAAAAATTCTCTAACTGTCTAACTCCAATTTCCGGGCTAACATTCTCAGAAATTGTCGATCCATACGGGTTATTTCTACAGGGAAGACATGGAAATGTCGTGGTGGCGATATTTTCCAACATTTTTATTACTTTCCTGTATGCAATTTTTTTTCCCTTTCATAACTGAGCTAAAATAGTGTCTGAGATCCCATTTGAGCTGATTTTTCCAAAGTGATATTCCACTTGAGTGGAACTTTTCCGGTTCCGGAGGTACAGGACTACGCGTGCATATTAGACACCCTGTATATTAGGCATATTATAAGCGTTCTAACGTATGTGTGAATGCATTGCCAACATTCCAACCAAGGATAGTAAATATAAAACAATAATAACGCGTATAAAAATATTTGTGTGAAAGCAAAATTGGAAAAAACAAATGTATTGCAATGTCATGAGTTGACTGCCACTGGGAGCTTTTAGTTTCTGTGAGTAGATGAAGAGACGCGGAGTGAAAAGATTCAGTGCAATTTTGTGGGTTACAAGAAAAAGTAACTCTCACGAGCTCGTCAACGCGGGTGTGGAAACACACCTGCCACAAACTAAATCAAAAGTAATCGTACATTCCTAACACTGGAATGTGTTTGTTGATTGTCTTACAATTCCGACACCTGAGAAATCTACGGAAAGCGATTTTACAGTGGTCAACATGATCAGATAAATTTCACGCACTGATTTTGTTTTCAGTTTTTTTTAGTACAGTTTAGCGGAATCTTCCAATTTGAATTAATTAAGAAACACTTACTTTTTCGGCTATTGTGAGCTGACCGCCTAGATTCTTAGTGAATTGCCGAAAATCTTTCAATTATTGATCCACCTGTGTTCTAATTAAATCAAATTGTAAATGTTTGTTAGTACTCGTAAAAGTTATCTTTATTTAGAAATGTTTATAAAATCGATTAAATAGTCAGTAACCTAGTAGGAAGATACGAAAGGACAATATAAATATATAAAAATAAAACAATTTATTTCCTCTGGCACTTATAACGTTTAAATGACAGTCCGAACACATAATACTTTAATTAAACTAAAATGCTAAACTTGTGCTTGGGCATAGCGAATTGAATGTAAGCCAGTCCAGTCATTTTCTCTACCCCCTATTTTAAAAAGTTGTCTGAATGGAATATTTTCTTGTTCTTGGTACACCTGAGGTTGCGAAAGCTTGCTATTGTCCCAGTCCCACGAACTGAAATAAATTTAGAAAATGAAATTATTGTTTCAAATATAAATATTATATGGGTTGTCTAATCTGAAAATCCTGGACCCGATAAACGAAACGGATGATATCCGGAAAGTTGTTTCAGATTGCCTCGGAATATTTCATTGTACGAAAACTAAGAATTGTTAGAAAGTTTCCGATAAAATTGTTCGAACTTTGCCATGTTAGATCAGCTACCCAAACTGTACTGAATAAATTGGATCAGATATCACGTATGCATTTTCGATCCAACAGTCTTACTTTACAGAAAAATCTATCTGACCGGACAGTATTTGATCACACTGGACTTTCAGAAGTAATCATAATTTTTCAAAGGAAGGCATATAATTTCTGAATGAGCTGATTATATAAAACGTCCCGAACTCGAAACTAAAAATATGCTTACGGATCAGAATCTGAAAAGTAAATTTCTCCGTCAAAGGTCACTTTGCTGTGATCTTGTGGCATGATGAGTGTTGGTTTCTCCACTTTAAATTCAACGTACTCGCTAAATCCAGATGAAGCCGAGAGAGCAATGACCAGAAGAAAAATTTCGATCTAAATCAGAATAATTACATAATGTCAGAAGATCTAAAAACTGTATGTTTTTAATATAGTTTTTCAAAAAATTTTAAATTCAATCATCATTTATTTATTTATTCTACATAATCTCAACAATCGAGTTGCGATCACCTCTCATCATCTTCCAACAGGCATTACACGCATGTTTTATTGATATAAACTTTGATCTTAACATCCTCTAATACACATGCAATAAATCTTGTAACGTATCATCCCGATGTAAGAAAATAAGGAACGTCTGAACGAAGAAAGAATTTTTACATTTTCTAGCGATCGAAAGATGAAAACCCAGTTTGAAAAGTATACATCAATTTTAAGATCAAAATACCCACGATAATTTAACACTTCCCCTATAATTGGGGAAGTGTTCAATTGCCATAATCTTGACTTTATCTAATAATTTTTCAATTTGAGTTTATTTACCCATGTTTTGGAACGTATATTGCTGGATATCTATCGCTGATTTCCAAGATAAAGACTAGAATGAAACCTGTTCCAGCTACCACCTGAGCTTAGTGACCTTATAAAATTAACTTTAGCAAATATCCGCCACGAAAAATGCCGACAGCACTTCGGTTAACATGTGGGATTCTAATTAGTTTCTCTTAATTTCAAAATTAATTACGATAATTCAATTATCTTACCACGGTATAGTTGGATGTATTCATCTTCAAGCTTGAATCGGAAATGAGAGTGTGACATTTCCGGAAGAACAAGCCAGGAACCCTTTCTTAAAATGTCCTTGAATTTGACAAAGAAACAAACAAAGATTATGATCTAAAGACTATTTTAAAGGTGGGAAACAACTATTCAAGTGTTGAAGGAAGTGCCTTTCGTTGAATTTACCCAGATGATCCCAAAAACCAAGGTTAGCCGAAAAAGCGAAAGCTGATGACAAAAGATACCTTTTCCGTGTAAGGAAGCTAATGTATTTTTCTGACCTCTTTATATATTTCTTTTACGTCAAGGATTCCTGACTTTGCTTTAAGATGGAACTTTACTGTGGAATAAAGGAAATGTTAGAATTGAATTGACTGACAATCATTACATCATCGTCTTAACAGGGACCGGTTTTTAAAATGTTATTTTAGTTAGTTCCGTATGAAAAATTGGAAACTGAAATATGCACATGTCATTCGCCGCAGGTCAAACACGATACCCTATTTCTTCTAAAGGGTGTATAATTAGATAATGAATAAATATAATTATTCGGAAATTATATACACGCATGTCAGGTGTAATGAGATTTCTTTGCTGTTTATCGGGGGATCAAATTACAAACATCCGCTTGTCTAACATGAATAAATGTAATTTTTCTTGGCCAATCCGCATTTTCCTGACACATTCATCGGCCTTTAATTTCCGGAACATGAATTTATATTTATATTAACATCCATTAACCAACGCTCTGATAGTTGATGGAATTATAGTTTGGAAAATATTGCTGAAATTGCAAATAGCAGCCTCATTTCGATAGTTAAAGTTTGACCGTACTACCGCTCTAGGGGAATAAATTTTGGTCCGGCATGGTTTAATTCACAATTTTTTTGGGGTTTTTATAATCTAAAGGGTTACCCCGAATGTCATTTAATGGGACTATCAATATTCTAGTTTTATTTATTCATTCAAAAATATTTTCACCAAGCTGGAGTAAATGTACCAAAATTATTTTGTTCCATATGATTTACTAATGTGGAGCCTTCAATGAATAACTAATTTCATTGTCCTCACACAATCCCTCAGTCAAACTGTGGCGTAACAGATGACAATTATACAAGGACTACACTAAACTATTATATTTATTGCATATTCTCGGATGTGTAGACAGTGAGACAGATAACGAACTCAAAAAATTTAGTCAAGCAAATTAAATGCAATGAATGTGTTTACAATGTTTTTTCTCTCATCATGGAAATGACATAGGGTATTGTGTACATATACTTTTGTTAATGCTATTATTATACGGGTTTTGTGGACATGAAAGAAATTTCCTGTGGAGATGACGACAACAACTGATACTACAGATTTTTTCTATCTCTTTGAGTTCGAAGGTTACTTTTCAGTCATCTTTAATATTATCTGATATAACAGCCTAATTCACTATCCACGCTTTGAGTCTGACTAGTTTTATTAGTAGTTTATTTCTATTCTGTGGGGTTATAAGGTTAGATAATAGCATGCGTTGATTAAGTTAACCACAACTTGTGTGTATCAGTCCGTAAGTTCTAATCAGTTAAAAGACTTGTCTGTTCACTATTGAATTAAATTCTGTACTGGAAGATTTTATGTACTACTAGTTTAGACATCTCATACATTGCAACATACCACGCTGCTTACGGGTTTGGCGCATTGCAATTACAATTAAGTTTTCCACTTTATCAGCTACAATTTAAAACATCACTGGATTTTTCACAACTACTGGACTGGACCCGACAATTGTGCCAAATTAATATTAATCATGGATACTGAAGGTGGAATGCTATTTTATATTGTGGGCGCAATTTTTATCACTTGGTTCGTAGTCTCTATCGCTGTTCTGGACCGCAAAGCAATTCAGAATGGACATGATCTTACCGATGAAATTACTAAGAAGAAATGAGTAATATATTTTATTAACTGTTTGTGGATTTTTATATCTCAACGAACTCAATCTTTACTATTACTCTTGTCTTATTGACTTTCAGAACATTGGAATAATGGCGTCATTTTCGTCCTGCCGGTGCGGAGGGCAGGGTTCTTATAAACTGAAGCTCAAACTTTTTCACAATAATTAACAAAACATTTTTAAGAGGTAAAATTTTGATTTGTCCTGGAAGGTTCCATAAGGGTAGGTTTCTCACAGTAAGGAAGATCCTCTGAATTAGTATTTGTAATTCTACGCTTAAAGCTCTTATTTCTGAATTTTTTCAATTAATACAAAGAAAATAGTGTAAACGTAACGCAGAAATATGTTTATTTCAAAGCCTTAAACTGCTTGCCTGTTTAGAAAATTGGTATAGAATTGGTATAGAATTTGTGGTAATTTCCCTGTAAAATGATTGGACATGTGTCAAATAACAATAATTAGTATGTGGATTTTACTCTTTCTTAGATTACATAAGAACCGTTTTTCCAACTAGAATAAAATATATTTTACTATTACAGGTGTATTCTTTTATCAAATTAGACGTCGGAAGCGGAGGAACAATGCCAAGCACAACTTTGCTGCACAAAATGCCATAACAGTGGAGTATAGTGTTACACTACAAATCCATACTTCCTATAAAGTCTCATATGTAGTTGTTCAAAAATACTTAGTTAATTAATTAATTGATTACGACAATGTAATAGAAAATATGTTTTGGTACTTAATTTTGGTCCAGCTTTAAATTTCTAATTATACTGGTACTCTATAGTGCTGACAATTTATGCAAATATTTTCAAGCCCGATCAAATAATATCATGCTTATTTGCTGTTTTGTAAATCCAAAACTAGAAATTAAGTCGATAATGCATGTCATGCAAGTACATTCGTGTGTGGTTTGTGTTTCATATTATTACTATGGTCGTAACTAGTAATAATAATTTTATACCAATAACTTTGAAAATTATTACGTAAGGATTGAATAAAAGAGTTCGAAAATATTTGATAAACTGGTGAGTGGGAATCTGTGTTGTTACTTTTCTTTGTATTTTCATGGTGAATTCGACGGGAGTTCGAGCGTCGTGGTCGTAAATTAATTACGATTTCGTCCGCATATCAAAGTTCTTTCTGGCTCCTTCGACATTTCTGTAGATTTCTATTAGAATAGAAGTCGGGGGGTATTACTGGAACACTTAAAAATATACCGACCATTGCAACAAAATTTTGTTTCGGTTGGTCATTCACGGCATTATTGCTTCCTAGATCTGGGAGTGCATGGATATTATAGGTAGGTAATGAAATGAACCATCTATTTCATCTTGGACTCATAATCCAAGGGTACACATAATATTAGGGATCAGTCTTTTCGAACCCTATTGTCAAATTTTAGCAGGTCGCATCTAGAAGATGTGAAATGAAAGGGAAAGATACAATAAAATGTCACAGGTAGTAAAGTAAGGTCCTTCATACGAAATCCTTAAGGGTAATCCAAGTGAAAATGAGGACAAGGAATTGGAGGTGAAGGTGAGGAAAAAGGAAACGTTTCCGAATACAAAGTAATGTACCTGTTGCCTAATGAATAATGGTTCAATATTTCCACTTTTTAGGACCAAGTATCTCCAAAATCCTTGAACTTGTTTTGAAGGTTCAACCCAGGAAGAAGTATAAAAAGAATATGCTTAGGTAAAAAATATAACATTTCAAAATAAAAAAAAGTCTGAATCTTCAACGGGCTCTGCCTGATTATTTTCGAAATGGATTTCAAGTCGATTTTTTTATTAGGGCTTTTGAGTATTTGTACTGGCACTTCCGTACAGGTCCCAACTGAGAAAGTAAACGTTCCGGATCCTCTGGCTCCTTTAGACGGTAGAATTTTAAATTTCCAGTGAATATTTAACAATATATTTGGTTTTTTGTTTGACAAATATTTAAAGAATTATCTTTTAATTCTATTTGATAGTGAGTCTTGCGGCACCACCCCAAGTACCGGATGCAGCCACAGGTTATTAGAATATCTTTTTAAGATGGTTGTTTTGATTATTATATTAAAAATTAAAATTTGAAATTTTCAAATTAGCTGATAAACTAGCAAAACCACAAGAAGTGAGCGGACAGGCGGAGCCACCAATTGGATTAGGTAAATCTTTGAATTTTTGTTAACATTCACAAAACTTTGTGAAATGATAATTCTAACGAAACTGCCACTACTAACTGATGGTACCGCTTGATTTAATAAAACTGAATATGCTTCAAAAGTTTAAAAATTTTAGCAGTTTAATAACGTTGCAATTTTTTTTTTAAAATTTAGTTGGGGCGTTACCCTCAAAGGACATGACTGGACTGGCCGCAGGTAATTCAGACATAAATTTTGATTGAAAAAGTAGCCGGAAGCGGTGAGTCTAAAATTTTTATTCAGCTGCACTGTTTGCAGACCGTAAACTGAATGTACCTTTGTAATTAAATCAGGAAATCAAGCTTGACAGATTGTTGTGTATTAAAAATTTCTAAATTTGCCAAATCTAGATGGGATGCCACCTCCACTTCTTTCCGGCGGAACGGTACCACTGTTGGCACCAGGTATACCAGAATAATTTGTATAGCAAAATAACTTGTTGTACAGACGGAGACGATATTTAGTTCAGATTTGTAATATTTATTTGAATATACAGACTTCAGATTTTTTTTAGTCATGTCCTGTGAATTCTTGTTACTTACAGGTTTGAAGACGAGTCCGCTACGGCCAGGTCCAGGTATGCTAAATAATTATCATTCAGCTTCACCGGCAATAATTTGTAAAACATTTTTGAATATTGCATTTCTAAATTTTCTATATTTATGAAATTTAATTCAGGCATGCTTCAACCGCCGCCTGAGACTGGGAGTGCAGTAGAGGTGCCTGAATTTATCAAATTGTTCATACAGGACCACAAGGCTGGAATTTATCGCACTCAGAAAGGTCAGTTTCTGTTAAAATGCATTTCTAAAATATTTTTTAAAATTGTATTTCTAAAGATTTTGCTTAAATTAGGAGAATACGTGCGTCTATTCAAAATTTTGAGTCCTCAGAATGACCTCGCATCGGTTGCCCTTCCCCCCGGTATGGCATTTTAATTTCAACTATTGAATAAGTATTTCCTACTGGACTGAGGTGAAATAATTTGTTTTGATATTCTAGTCCCTGTACCTAAACCAATGCCTCTCCTCACTCGGATTCCAGTTCAAAGATCCTTACCAATGATGACTCCGAATATTATGGCGAGAAGTGGTAAGGACTGTTAAGTATATATAAGTCAGAAAACGTAATTTCTTACACAACAAAATTCTCATCAATTTCAATATTATTTTTATTTCGGATTTTGAAGGAAACGCTGGACCAACTGCTCGATTCTCAAGCTACGATAATTTTGGGTACTATGATCCGTTGTACTATTACGATCCTTCCGGTTTCAATGGGCTTGGACCGTTTAATGGAGGTGGACTCTATCCGTACAATAATTATGGCTACCCTTACGCTGGTTACAACGGTTACACCCCGTACTATAAATAAACTTACAAAGAATAAGAATTTGGCATTTGTGTGACTGATTTAGTTATAACCTGAATGTGGGTTTTAGAACCCTTAATTTATACAGAGTTTTGAAATATTTGATGTATTGTGGTCATTAGAAAAGTGTTGTCGACTAAATCATTTTTTAAGTTGGTTATTGACATGATTGAAATAAAATTTCATTAATTTGTTCCTGATAAAAGGTTGGACGTTTTCGGAAAATTTTATTCGCATACTTTTATTCCTAGCTTGGACGTTTACGGTACCGTTATAGTAACAGATTTTCGAATGTCTCAAAACAATTTTCAAAATAACATTTAATCAGTTGCTCTAAAAAATTAATACAACATTATGAATAATTGGTTTCCACGGAGATTCAAGCAAGAGATAGACACATTTGTCTATCAGAGTTGTAGAGGGTCATATTTCTCCATCGGAATCTTTCAACACTTTTTGAGTTTGACGGTTTGTGTGATAAAAGATTGAGTAAAGTGTGATTCTACGGAGAAGTTTGGAAAACAGTAAGATTTACTGACTGTGAAGAAAGTGAGCTGCGATGGATAAGAAAACAAAGAAAGTAGTGGGAGATCGCGTAGACGTGGAAAATAAAGACAGAAAAGATAAGAAAAGAAACGAAGAAAAGAAAGTTCAGAGAAAAGTTACGGAAGTTAAAGAAAAGAAAATGAACAAAGTAGTAAAAGTTAATGAGGTAATAAAAATTAAAACAGAAGTAAAACTTAAAGAGGAAAGGAAAATGAAGAAAGAAGAAAAAATTGAACAGGAAATGAAAAGAAAA
>JAQGCA010002034.1:0-15070 GCA_034698945.1 Protaphorura quadriocellata
TGTCATCCAAAGCATTCAAGAACACGAAGTGAACAAATTGATTGTCTTATTATGGGAACACTGCCTAATTACGAAGACAATTAACACTGGAAAACGACACGAAAAAGAGAGAGAAGAGAAGTATAAATTATCAAACAGAGAAAGAGGCGCGCGTCATAAACGAAGAGAAAAAAGTCAAGAAAGAGTACTATAAATCCGGCGTTAAGTATTTTAGACTTTTTAGACTTTTTTCCAATTGACGAGGGATGCGCTGCGCTTAGAGTAGAGAAGACTAATAAGTAGTATGTATGTGAGCATAGGGAAAGGTGTCTGTGACATCTTCCTGGACTAGCATTGGCAGGATACGTAATCTTCCTTTGCTCTCATTGGATGGAGCATAGAGTTAGGAATTTCAACTAGTTTTTTTTTCTTTCTTATCTGATGAGAGAAAAAACAGAAACAATCTGAAATTTCTAACTCTATGGGATGGAGCGGCTGCAATTGCACTGCACTGGCTGACTGGCTCACTCCCACGCAACATATTAGGGAGATGAGAACTCATCGATCCCTTTTCACTATGATTTTTTGCAGTTTCGCCGTGTCCTATTTAGTATGAATAGTCGCTTAGAATTCTTAATTATTCGACTTTCTGAGTTATCCCAATTAGGGTAATTAGCATAATAATTAAGTATTTTACAATTTTTTGACTATTTTCCCCAGTTTCCCCAAGTCTTATTTAGTTGGAATAGTCGTTTAAAAGTAAAGGTCTTAATTATTCAACTTTCTAAGTTAATTATAATTACCAATTAAGGTCCCCGTCAACTCACAAAACAGTTTCACCCTACTGTATAGCCCTTGTGGTATACTGGCCACTGATATATGCCCCCAGAATTCTTCCTATCTCAACACAATGTACATACCTTCTGCTCGGGTCTTATTTGAGGCCACACGAGTGTAAGAATCTAGATCGACTTACTCTGGTACATCGTCGGCGTTATATCATAGCCTAAATTTTTGTTAATGCAGCATCCAGTTTCAGTTAAATCTTGGAATTAATAAAGTTGGCACGAATTAACCTTCTTGGGGTAGAGAAGTTCTTAATGTGCACAATTGAATAGAGGGGGACAGCTTTGGGTAAATGCGTACGCGGAAGGACGAGGTATCTGGTGTATAATTATATGCGCCGCGAGAGTTCAAAGCCCTTGCTAAGAGTGAGACGGGCAAGTATGTAACACTAGGGAACCAGACTAACTCGCTAACTCTTTCAGAGAAAAGCCAAACCTTTTCAGGACATAATTCAGACATTTATTCCTCGTAAGGGATAAGTTCGAAGGAAATCTTGACCGTTGACATTTCCCAGAAAGATACACAATATGGCTGCTTGGAACTGGAACTAAAAACAAAAATACGCGTATTAATTTGTATTAATTTTAAATGAATGAAATTCGTCGTAAGGTGTGATGTGCATTATTCGAGGAAAATCAGTTGACTTCCGATTTAGTTTAGGGAAGGTATACAGCTGGTAGGAAAAACTCCATTCAGATAAAATAAAATCTCTCCTTAAATCTACCTTTAATATAGAAATACGAATGAATACGTATTACTTAAAAATCTTTCCTCCATGGAAAGATTGTGCGACTCGGTGGGATGTCGTTGAGATTATTATGTCGGAATCAGATTAACGTTCGAAATCACAGTGGCGGTCACGGAATTTTATTTTATATTATTCTACTATTCACTAAATTGTTTATATTTTTCGTTTCGGTCTTAACTCGACCAATTTCTTCAATTTTTAACTAATGCCTAGTAGTAGCGTGATCTGACTCTGAAAAGAACAGCTGTGTCATTGAATTTATTTAAATGTGAATCTATGATGCTTGTTATGTGTCACAATCTCGAAAATAAACCAAATTCAATTCAATTCGACCTGACGGAACGGTTACTAGTATGTCTCAGCCCCATGTATTGTATTTGTGCGCGGGGTGCCTATTGATAGTACGAATGAATGCTATAACTTTTCTTATTCGGTCAGACTTTTCAGGGTTAACTGTTGTTTACAAGCGGAACGCATTGCAGTTGATTCTTTTGGCGTCATGACCGGAGCAGGCATGATTCCAGAGTCCAGACTGCATCTACAGGGCGACTAGTATGTATTGCGCCCCCCCCCCCCCTCAAGTAGAATATCTCGTTAGAAAGATCAGCTCAAATGAGACCCCAGACAAAACATCTTAGCTCAATCTGAAAGCTTGTTCGCGCGCAGCTCGCAGTAGAAGATAAAAAGAAATAATGTTTTCGGCGTTTTCGGCCGCTTTTTCATGGACTTCCACCTGAATATCCATGACAATTTCAAAATTTTGAAAAAGGAACTGAACCACCACATTCATTTCAGTACTTTGTGAAAATTTGAAGCCATGTATCGACGATTTCTGAGCAAGTCGATTTTGGCCCGAAATTTAACTTTTCCTGAAAGCATCCGAAAATGAAAATATGAGGCAAAATCGACTTGCTCAGAAATTTTTGATCCATGGCTTAAAATTTTCATGAAGCACTTGTGAATGTGGTAGTCAAGTTCGTTTTTTGAAATTTTGAAGTTTTCACAGATATTCAAGTGGAAGTTCAGGAAAAAGCGGCCGAAAACGCTGAAAACCCGATGTTTACTTCCACCGCGCGCTTCTCGCGAACGCGCTTTCAGATTCAGCTATAATATTTTGTCTGACAACTCATTTGAGCTAATCTTTCCAACGAGATATTCGACTTTGATTGTACCTATTGTGATTCTTGAGATAGAGCGGGTACAATACATATTAGTCGCCCTGTAGATAATTAGCATTATTTTACTTTGTATGAGTCTGATAACACCAATACCGTTCAGAAGAGTTTGCTCTATGCAAATTTCTAACTAATCCTTTTGAAGCTGGAAATGTAGTCGATGTCCTTTCAACTATTTCAACGGGATAGTCTAAATCGAAACCTTACCAACCTTCCACATGTTTGTAGTTATTTGAATATTTATTATAAATCAGACAGAAAGAATGTTTATTATTTGAAGATGCGACTCAACCAACTGACCTAATGCGGAGAAGAACATAATCTATTTATGCAACAACGCCGAAATGAAACGGAAGTCCATTTTGAATGAATAGAACTAGAATTCAAGAACTAGAATTAGACAAGCAGCAGATAATTTTTTGCCTGGATTAGATCTGGAAGGGAAGGTCAAGAATTTCTTAACACCAAACGCATGATAAACTAATACAACAAATTCTGTTCGAAATACTATAAAAAAAACTTTCCGTAATTTAGTATGGTTTAACATATACATACTTAAGTACACAACTCAAAGTGTGGGTGTTATTTATTGCCAAGCAGGTTTTGTCACGGAGTGTGATTCCAGATTTTGCCTATTACTGTAAGGTAGCCCGAAGATGAAGTAATTGTAATTGAGCTTTAAGTCTTACGAAGTATTACCTTGTATTTGTATATAATAATTCATTAATTCATGGTTAGTCACGCAACAGCGAACATCTCATCAGGTATTTTTTTTACTTCTATATTTCATAATCCCGAAGTGAAACAAATAAGACAATACAAAACAAACCATTTTAGCGAGAGATACAATAACAATTTCTTTCGAGGACCTTAAAGATGTCAAAACAATAATTGTTTTGACATCTTTAAGGTCCTATTCAATCATTGTAATAACTGATGCGATCGTCTGGGCCAATATTCTTATCAAAATAAAACGAACTTTTCGGTAAACTAGAAAATGCACAAAGATTCTGGATTTTATTGCAATGTACACACATATGGCTTGGTCTAAGAAAACAAAACAATTTTGATCGTTACTCATAAACTAGAAAAATGGATCCCGGCGATACCCAATACTAAGAAACTGTCTTACAGAAGATAACAGTACAAGAGCACAACTTCTTAGATGAACTCACACAACTTGTAGACCTTGCCTGTTCTCACAAAGGAGGAAGAAAAGTTCAAGTTCGGTTCTATTGAAGTAATCTGGCAAAATTTTTAATTTTGTTTGATAATGGGTTTGATAAAGTTCACCTGTATATTGCTGAAGAAGTTGGAAGCCCGAGAAGGATACAGTAAAAAGCGTATAGGGCCCTCTGTCGGATTTGTCATTGCTAGGAAGTAATAGGTTTTATTGTTTTATTATAATTCAAATTGTCAGTTAAGTTCAAGTTTATCTACTATCTTTCTTCAAGAAAAATATCATAAAATTCGTACCATATAAAGTTGAAAAATATAAGCACGAAATTTGTCAAATTACTCTAAAAAACGCTCATTCAGGGAGTAGGAATAGTATTTTAAAACTATTTTTTTTGCATGTCTGCTCTTCAATATTGTAAATGATAAGTTAATTTTACTATCTAATTTGTTCAAAACGGCGCGCTTCTTTGTCAAAATAGTGTTACACCTCATGGAAATCAATATGGTCATTATACTGAACTGTTTGGGCCATGAAGCATTATGACATTAATAAAGAATTCCCTGACTCTGACTCTGAACAGTATATAAAATGAAATCATATTCTTTAATGAATATCGAGAACAAAATGGACCCGACGCTTACTTGTGGGAAGCAGCACAATTTAACTTGTAATATTCCCAATGAACCTTGTCATTCTTTACTTTAAGAATCATATTATTCGAGTAATTATGTAAAAGTTTATCCGCCGGAACACTTATTTTGCAATCAAATTCGGAATTTTTCTACAGTGTCACGCATAATCTTTGCCACCCCCTCCCCCCCCCCCCCCGCAGCCCAATCTAAGGGAGTCGGACAAAAATTGAGATATGCATTTTGTAGAGAATCTTACTGTAGATCTAGGGAGTCATTCCGATTGAAAATCCGTCGCGCATCTAGCGGTGCTGACGAGCGTTTAAGTAAAAAAAAACGGCATGAAAAGACCCCAAAAAGCAGGCTTTGTGCTGCAAAAACATGCCCAAAATATTTTTTTTTGAAAAATCCGTCGATGCCACCTTTGTGGCAATAATTTTTTGTAATTTTTAAATTTTTGTTGTACCGGTTTGGAGAACGTAAATTTTTCGCTCCCAGGGAATTTTGGTGAAAAAAATTAGAATTTTCCTTCCAAATGCCATGACAGCGAAAAATCGACTTTTTCCAAACCGGTCCGACAAAATTTTAAAAATTGCAAAAAATTATTGCAAAAAATTTGGCATCGACGGATTTTTTTGAAAAAAATTATTTTGGGCATGTTTTTGTGGCAAAACCTAATTTTTGGGGTGTTTTCAAACCGTTTTTTACTTAAACGCTCGTCAGCGCCGCCAGGCGCAACGGATTTTCAATCGGGATGGTTTCCTAGATCCGCAATAAGATTCTCTACACAATGCATATCTCACTTTTTGTCCGACTCCTCCACAATGGGCTGCACGGGGAGTGGCAAAGGTTATGCTTGACCCTGTACATAGAGTCGGAACCAGGAGAAGGAATTGATTTAACAGATTCAATTCAGATTTATTTGCTATAATTTGTTCATTCGCTGCATACATGTTATCATATATCCAGTCCATGCTCCAAAAAGTTGTTAGATTTATTCAGTCAACACAATACAGCTTAAGGAAGAATATGATCGGACGGAACCGGATCTGCTGGAGGCATCATCGCTTATAAAAGTGAACCTGAACTAACCTTACTCTATTGCGTGTAATATTTTGTTAAACCCTCTCAAACAAGTTTGCATCTTCGCAGACGACAACCCAGAACCAAATGGTAAAAAAGAGAGTTATCCAATATGTTTATGCTGACACTAAGTAATTGTTATTATTTTTCTTAATATCATAGATATGGAATAATACAAGCGTAACCGGAACTAGAATTACACTAACTTGTTGTTAAATGTATTAGGATGAGTCGGGAAAAAACACATTAAGAAAGAATCAAAACAAATCAAATCTTGTAGTAGCCTTGAAAATTAGAGAACTAACAACTTAAAAAAGAGAGTGTCGAATGACCATCGCCTCTACGAAATGGAAGTGTAACGTTTTAAGCCTTGGTGAAACTAAGTTGAGAGTTAATCGGATGAAAAATCCGACTGTTTGAAATACAGCAGCAACGATTTAAGATATATTACTGAAACCAGGAATCATCTACATAAGTCCTTGTCGAAAATTTGAAATAATATATTGAGTATTACACATTACACATTACATTCTCGGTAACTGTATAATTATTCCAATCCAAGCTGGACAACGTTATTAGTTTCAGAACTAACAACTCGAAGACAACCTTGCATTTTTATGGTAATACGTCTCTATTTATGGAAATATAATTATTCGCATTTGTAGGATTCAATTACGCAGACTTCCATGATATTGCATCTTTGACATCCATAAGTCGACTGAATTTATTAATGCGACCGTATATAAATTTAAATATACAAAACGAAACCAAATAGAATAATATTATTAAAAACTAAATACCTGCAATAATCATCATACTATTCTATTTTTTTCTTTGAAAAGTAAGATTTATAAAAGAAATGAGAGAAGAGGATGAAGTAGGAGGCGTACATCACAAACGCTGTGTAAATACTTTCTGTGTCTCGCTCACAATCCGTGTTCCGGATCACTGTTGAAAATAAACACGTACATGTGATCAGAATTTCCGGAAAATGTTTTAAAAAAGTATTTCTGTCGGGAAAGCGAGCATACCTTTAATCCACAATGAGTAAATGTTGATAGTAACACCGACAACCATTTGACTAAGTTGTAAAGCCGTAATCAGCATTGCCCAATTTCTAGGGACCCGTATTTTCATGGCCTTAAACCAGTAAGATTTCTCGATTAACCATATATCTCCAAATATCATAAAATGTCATGAACAACAACTTCTAAAATGGGCAATGCGGTAAAGGATAAAATGTTATATAATTATTTACCTTAAGAGCATAGTAGGAGTACATCAATCCATGAACGCAAAAGTTAATCGTCATGAAATATCTTAGTGGCGGATCATAAGGTATATAATTGAGCCATGTGTACACAAGTACACTGATGTGATGATACCTTGTGTAAACATTGATCAAAATTAGTTGTATGACACATGCTAGGGAGATAAGTCTTACAGCTAGAACATCAGCAAATCGCTATGAATAAGGTTTGACTATTACTCTAAAATTGATTATTTAAATTAAGCAGTTCCCATTTGGCCAACGGAATAGTATCCGATATTAGGGCAGCTAATAAGATTATAAAATATTCTTTTCTGTAGAATCCACATTTTCTTACCAGTGCAAAAATATTAGCGGTTGTTTCCGAAGAACGATAAATGCAGTGTCTCCTAATTCGACTATTTTTGACCATGTCATCATCCAACCCCAAAACGCCCTAGTTTATTGATATTTGATCAATTATTTCCCGCATTCACAATGTATTATTAATTTAATAAATACTTACGTCGCTGCATTATGATGGTTCCTGTGAAATAGAGGAAGAACATGATAAATAGCAAATTCGGAAAAACTTTTTTAGCCCAATTATACCAACTTGTTCGACCTTAGAATCATTCAAAGTGTGCTACTTGGAATTGATAGATTTCATTAAATGATTTGATGATTACCATTACTGGAATGCATGCACCACGCTTGTTAGTTCTCTCATCTCATTAGCACGCTGGTTTAAGGGTCAAGTATTATTTACTTCCAATTTGCAACTGTGTATTATATCTCACAACCGGAAGGATTAGATGGAATTTCAATTAATTGAAATAAATAAGTAATTCCATTCATGCATCTCGTGTGATTTCCGTGAATGTTGCTCTGACATTGAACATAACTAATGGTAAGTAATGAGTGTTAATGAATGTAAGATATGAGCAATAATGCAAACTACAATTGTGTTGAAGGGTACCGTGAATGTGTTGAGGTTCTTATTTTCGTATTTAATTTCCATCAAAACTTTTTTAGAATTCAAATCCGGACAGCCGTTACTCATCACTATGATAGAATGATAGCCAGCCATCAGTCAAAAAAAATCTAATTGCCGCTTAAGGAGAGGTGAGAGAAGCTAACCTTGAACCCGTTCAAGAAGTTGGCAATGTGCATTAAAATGCTGACCTAACTAAGACAGACAGAACGACAAAGCCAAAATCTGTTCATATTATGCTGAAAACAGGTTCCTTGGAAGCTTAAATTATTGACCGGCATGACCGGATATGGGAAACCTTGTAACTTCTTACCTTTTATTATATTATTTCATCCAAAACAATACGAATTTCAGATTTTGCCGAATAATTCTCCAAACATTTTACTTAAAATATTAAATAACCTATGTAATTGATATTCAGCGGTAAGGCATGGCCTGTCATCATATTTTCTTTTTGTTGAGAATGAGTTAGTATCTTAAGTTTGTACCAGTGGTAGCAGGTGAAACTAGAATTGTGGAAAACCACATTAAGATAATCAACACATCATCCGATGGATCGAACCTATCACCTCGCAAAACAGAAGAGCGACATAAGACATGACGTAATATTTCAACATTGTCAATCAATTGATTACTTTTTAAATTAAGATTTTACTTTTGAGCAACAGATCAAGTACTAAATGTCCGCACGCACAGCGATTAAAACCCATCAACTTCTTTACTTACAATTACTTAGAAATTGAAAGCTCGGCCACGTGCCACGCTAAGTAATTGTTATTGCGTCTCTTTAACCTTCGTACTCGTCATCCGTCATCCGTACTTGGGTACGCGGAATGTAAATTGCCTAGACTTGTTTTTCATTTTCTTTGGAATTTGGTTATATCAACGTACAATCATGGGTTTGGAAAATGAGGTCATACATATAGTACAGAAATGGGTCGACGCTAGTAGTACTTGACCTCAAGAAAGAGTTCAAAAAAAATAGCAACTGCCAATCTTGAGACCACGAAGATCTGTTTAAAATGTAATGCTTGTGTGATGCAAATTTAACGCTCTTACAGTAGGTAAAAAATAATTTGAAATTGATTAAAATCTTAGGGAAGTGATTGTACTTATAATAGTAGAATATATGCTTCTGAAAAATAATTTCCTAATACTTTTCATTTCGAGGAAACTTTAAGTGCAGGAAGCAGTTCATGTCTGGATATATTGATTCCGTAACGTGGTATGCAATTAAGCATTCGTATCGTGGGATCATGAAAAGCTTGGTTCTACGTTCTTATGCTTGCTTTCACTAGCATGGGTTCTTGTCCTCCTAATCATTCTGTACATTCAGCTCAGCATCAAACTTAACAATAAATAATTTGGTAGACCTGGTCAAGTTTAACAAGGTCGCAGCTACTTTGCTTACATTGCATTGTATGGAAATGATAAGGAAGCAGGACCCTTATAGAGTAGGTTTCCTTGAAACCTGAATCCAGCCGTCAAAAGTAATGTATGTAATAAAGGAATGACCGGAACCACTGAAACTGGCTAAGTCAGTTATTACTGGTCGTGGTGTCCACTTATCATACTTTATCGTATTACATCTCATAGTTTCCTAGAAGTTTGAGTTATTTCTAAATTTCGGAAGCCTTACACAAGTGTGAGAAAACACAAATGTCGTTTCAATAGAATCCTATCGTCGATTTCCATCGATGGTTTTTAGCATGTTAAAAATTAGTTCCATTTTTGGTGGATCAAATTTTACATTTCCATATCCTGGAATTCTACCATTGTTTTAAATTTCGATACTATCTTTAACTTTCAATGATCTCTGCAGAATGATAAATATGTTATCACGGACAAACAAGAGACAAATATTAGTTTTTCGACTTAACGTTTGCACGCAAATAGGAGTAAACTTGTATTGGATATTGTGTACGCGAATAATTTTAACTTAATTCCGTGCTAGAGCTATCGGTCTGCGAGGATTATAAAATTAATGCAGAGGCATAAAAATGTTTAAGCGACGAATAAAAACCCCCTTTAGAGAATATTAATACTGAAGTGAGTGAGTCGCATTTTATAAGCTTTTATGACCCCACACCACCACTTTCAATCTCTAGTGCTTATTTATGGGAAAATCTTCCAGTCCTAGGTAGGATGATTCAAACTAATGAAATATAGACCAAAATTAACTAAAAATACCTGCATTGTAATGATGATTTTAGTCATTCATTGCTTTGATCAATCTATCTCTTAAACGTGGTATTCTAAAGCGTTCTTACATATGAAAAGCATATTGTATTTTTCATTAACGAAATTTTGGAATGACTAAGCCGAGAATGAAAGAAATGACCCCAAATTTTACAAAACATTCAGAAATCGTTCATGATTGTCAAACAATTTAATGATTGAACTTATTTGACTATAAAATGACAATAAGGTGTACCTGACACAGATACTGTAGTGGTAGCCGAGCTTGTCTGTGACGTACAATAATTCAGGAATCGTTCTGAAAAATCCGAAAATGGAGAACAGAGCAAGTGAAATATTCCAGATTACGAGTAATTTGCGAAGATTGAAAGGTTCCCGATAACGCATCCATTGTTGTCCGAGAAAAATTGCGAGGACATAAACCGCTGACGCATAGAGACTCAGGGTCCAATTTTGTTCCATCCATCGGCGACATTGCGTCAAATTGATATTTTCCCAACTGTATGGTCGGATGTACGAAACATCTCGATGCACGGCCACTTCCACAAACCCTGTGTTGTTATTCATGGCGTAAAAAAGTTCTTACTTCCAGCCAAAATAAAACCGGTCCACCTTCACAATTGATCTTGAAGACACATTCAGGTGTTTCGTCCGGCACACTTGATTTGTTTCTGCCAGAGAGTTTCCTAAGTTTTCATCTCTAAATCTACGACCATTATTCCATCGATTAACTGGTGTGCATGGGGAAATGAGGGGTTAAAATGTCAGTTGGACAGTTGGAGTCATGACTCTCATGACTATGCTTTATGAAACGAGGATAACTGAGGGCAAAATTTTTGGTTGCATTATATACTCCAATATGTATGCTTTAAAATTTGGCAGGTATGACAAGAAATTGGTAAATGCTTTTCAGTCAACGTTTTGCATATTACATTTGTTGAATTTGGTCAGTGTAAACAATATGATACTTTCATGAATAGACATAAGGTGTCAAACAATCAAGCAACCGTGTATTTTTTGCGGAGAATGGGTTGAAGTTCTATTTGGCTTATGAATGGTACTATGCACTAAGTTAGTATGGAAAATACCAGTTATTTTAACGTGAAACGCGTGTTAACATCTGCTGAAGGGATTGACCCTCATCATAACGAAGCAGTGAGATACTGACACCCAAATAACTCACACACCGAGCGATTACTGAGGCACATACTAGTGCATGAAATTTCCCTCATGGCAATTATAGTGTTTTTCACTGTTGTCTGGATTGTTTACACCTTAAACTGAATTAAATATTACCGTACAGTCAGTTCCCTATGTTATGGTAATTCCGTTTTTAATGTTGGGGATTAATCCTCGGAAAGAGATAATTCATAAACAAATTATTCTTGAAAACTAGAAAATTAAGTGTTTTTCTCATTGCGTGTTTTTTGGCAAAATTTTATACGGCACTTGTCTCATCTGCCAAATTCGCACAATTTGATGGGATGATTCGCTGTTGCTTGAGGGACGACAAATAGAGGATATACTGATATACAGTGTGTTCTAAAACCACCAAGCTATTGGCCGTGATTGTTTTACTATTAACGCAATTTTAAATGTGAGATAGCCATTTCCTTCCAAATTTAATTGCGCGTCTTACGAGCTGTCCCAAATGCGCTGTACTGCGCGCGGCACGCGGCTCGCTATCAATAGAATAGAAGCAACGTGGCGGAAAATATAATAAACCTTCCTGAGAGTGATTGACACCAAACTTTGTACTGAGGTATTTCTTGACGTCCTGAACAATGTTTGAATGGGAATCAAGTCGAGAAAATTTCCAGGGTCACCGCCGGGGGTCGCCAAAGTTTAACATGGGTACGATGTCCGAACGGCTTCAAATTTCGTACATTGCTTCTCCTTGACTTCCTGAACAATCTTTCAATGGACCATGAGACTCAGACATGCCGTGGTTATCCGCTAGAGGTCAATGTGTTCCTTGCGATGACTTTGTTTGTTTATAGTTTAGAGTGCTACCCCCTGCATTCAGACATACGGAGTATGCGAGTATAGAATAATTGTTCCTAAATTTAATAAAGGTTGCAACTGGTAAAAATCCCAACAGTTACACACTTTATGTAGATAGATCATATACCTTTCTTTTATTGCGAAAGGCGGGACGACTGAGCTATACAATGGTCATTGGTGTCTGTCTGTCTGTCTGCCACGTCTCTAGCGGCCACATTTCTTATCGGATTCTGTTCAACCTTGGCCTGAGTGACCCTTGGGCCATAGCTCCGGCTAAGTTCGTTAGCCAACCTGATCGGACCACTACTAGGGGTACTTGTCTATATAAACCCGGTCAACAGACACCCTTATATAAATCAACTGTTACGAAGCTCATGTGTTTCTGTTGCAGCGATGTTTTTGCACTGCGCTTCCTGTTACACTTTCTGCTCGACATTATCTGAGACCAAGGTTTGACATTCGGTTCTAGCCGGAACAGGCGTTAAATGTCAAACATATTGTTCAATTGCGCTTCCAGTTGTACTCATTTCATTAACTGACAGATAATGTTAAGATTCGGCAGACGTTATCAAGGGATCCTTGGGTTTTCCCGACAATATCTGATACCAGCGTCTGACACACGGTTCAACCCGGTACAGCTGTTAAATGTCAAACACATTGTTCAATGCGCTTCCAGTTGTACTCGTTTCATGAACTGACAGATTCTCTTAAAGTTTGGCATACGTTATCCAGGGGTCCTTGGCTCTTACCGACAATGTCTGAGACTGACGTTTGACATCCGGCTCTGTAAAAAGCGTTTTCTGGTACACTGGAATATGGAAAAGACTAATTTGTGTAATAATACTGTGGCTCAATTGGAATTATTCCGGGAACCAGAGAAATCCTCTTACTTGCATACAAGTAAACTCCAATAGCGTAATGCTAATCTGAGTAAACCTGTATGTCCAGGTTCGATACGGCTGGCAACTAATTCGGCTACGAGGCCAGTGTGTTAAGCTAGCTAATGTCTCAGTTAACCCTAATAAATATTTTACCATCAGGTGTACGCACGCGAATCAAAGTACACCTGGGTTTACTAGTTAACTCTCTTTTATCGATGCTGGAGCGAGTCACCCCAAATAATGCCAAGATGCTTTAGTCGACACAAAGATTTAACATTGATGAGTAATTATGAACGCCAAGTGGATTTGAGAATGTATGGGGCAATGTGCAATGCTCAAGAAAAATTTGGGCAGGGGCTTCGCCCGACCTAGACAAATTGACCGACCTTGTAAAATATGTGATAAAGAGAAACTAAGGTGGTTAGTTGTGAGATGTACAAAATGTACTTTATTGTTTCACAAAGCTTGTCTAAAGAAAATAGGGCATACAGGGACGTTTGAAGGGTGGCATTGTCCAGATTGCCTTAAAAGTATGCCAGCAGTTTCTAATTATGGTGATGGCAAAAGTCCCACAGGACAAATCCCTGTTTCTATACCTAGGGGTATTAAGATCGGTCATCTCAATGTTCGAGACATCCTAACAAAGGACAAGAAAATGGATGTTCATGATATCCTTTACCGCTTCAAGTTTGACTTATTAGCGATCACTGAGTCGTGGTTACAACCAGATGTCTTAGACGCAGAAATTGACTTCCCTGGCTATTATATTATACGACGAGACAGAGAATTATCAAAATCCAAAAATAAAACAGACGGTGGTGGAATTCTTGTGTTCATAAAAGATGGCTGGGATGCTAAAGTTCATATTCCTCCGTTCAGAATGCCCCTTGAATCACTAAAACTTACACTAACAAAGCAAAATTCTAAGTGCAAACCTCTCACCTTTGTAATTGTATACCGCCCAGATGACAATATTTCCTTTTTTGCCGACTCTAGAAGAAGAGCTTATCAACTGTTCCGGCAACGAGTCCTACGTTATTGGAGATTTTAATGTGCGCTCAGACAGTAATAAACACGCACTACAACGACTTCTCTACCAGCAAGGGTACCAACAAATAATCAGTAAACCCACACGAACTACGAAAACGTCGGCTTCAATACTGGACCTTATAATCACTAATCATCCGAACTTGAATTGTGCGAACGGTGTTATTCCGACTGGAATAGCCGATCATGACCTCGTTTACGTTGTTAGAAAAATGAAACGTGAACCAAAGAGTCGGAGAGCTGAAAAAATCATATCTGTTCGAACCTTGGCAATTGCAGAAGTTAAAGAGAAAGTAAAGGAAAGACTAAAAAGTGCACCATGGTGGATTCTAGATCTCATTCCTGACCCTGACAGAGCTTACGCTGTATTTTTGTACATCGTTGAATTTGTCTTGAACGTTGAGGCCCCCCAAAAAACAATTCGAGTTCGCCCGTCCATGCCGGTTTGGTTTGATTCTGTCATAAGATCACATTTACGAGGACGAGACAGAGTGAAAAATATGCAAACAAATATCGTGATCCCAAAATGTGGGACTTATATAAACAACTGAGAAACAAGATTAATCACAAGAAAGCGAAGCAAAAATCGAAAAACATTGCGGAATATGTTAAGGGCGACATAACAGAAAAACAAGTTTGGTATGTGCTCAAGAATGAAATTGGGACTTCTAAAAATCAGCTTCCGATCCCGAACATAATAAAAGATGACGGGACTCTCGCCACTAGAAACACTGAAAAACTGGACGTACTATGTAAATACTATCAAAGCACAATGATCTCTGATTGTAATCTTGAATTCGAGGCTGTCACTGACGAACATGATGAAGTCTCAGACGAATCTAGTGATAGTAACTCCGTCATACACTTTTCAACAGATGAGGTTAATTCTGCGATAATTAATGAAAAGAAAAATAAACCAAGAGGGTACGATGGACTGCACGTGTCAGTTCTCATAACATTTGCAGATGAACTGACTGAGCCCTTGACCTCTGTCCTCAACAAAGTATCGGAAAAGCAAATATTTCCTACAGTTATGAAGCATGCAGTTATCACACC
>JAQGCA010002035.1:0-15067 GCA_034698945.1 Protaphorura quadriocellata
CGAATTGTCCATGCTATGAATTGTCCGCGACGAATTGTCTCGCTACGAATTGTCCGCTACGAATTGTCCGGTTACCATTTAGATTCGACACCGCTGTGTTGAATGTTTAGTTTGGGCATATTGCATAAATGTAAGAATTTTAGCTTGTTTTTGTTTTGCTCAGGCTTAAATGAATGAAATAAAGAATCTTGACTCTATGGTATAAATAGTATAAAATTAAATGCAAATTATTCTAAGTGGAATAAATAGACCAGTTGAAAGACCAATGAAAAACATAGTTATAATGAAAATGTTTTCTTTTTGTTTTTGTTTTGAGAAAATCTTATCACAGCCCCAAAACTTTTTAAAAAGGATGTAAAAATTTTCTGCAATATGTAAGTCCTGCTATGCTCAAACTCAACATTACGGGTATCTGGATCTGCAAATTAGTCCTCGGCACTAATTTGCAGTTTGACCTGCAATTTTCATGCATAAAGTGTTGAACTTTCATTTCAGAATTCATTGCATGGTCAATTGCAGAAGATCTGTGCGTGGAATGACCACTTAGAAATATTCTTGCATAAAGGACTGTACTAATGTTTGGCTGCAAAGAATAGCCAAACTCATTAAAATTAACTTGACATTGAAAGGTTATGAGGATAATAGTCCAGCCACTGGTCTGTGAAATATGATAAAAATTATTTAAAGAGAACCAGTTACAGAATTTATTTTAGAACTAGTTATATTACTGAAATAAGCGGTCACATATTTCACACGCTTAACGTTCGGCAAGAAGTATTTCCCAGACAGAAGGAACCAGTTTCCTTAAATCCTGTACGCAAATCATGAATGATTCAGCAGAAAGGATTTGCACAAACCATTTAATTTTTTGCAATTTGTTTAAAACACATCATCAAGTCATCTTATTAAGGAAGTCTCACTTGCAATAATCGGGCATTGCGAAATTTTATTCCAAGCTGAAACTTAAACTCGCCAAAGAATCCCGTAAAAAATTGAAATACCATACCTTCGTTTATCCTGGATTAACACGGCCCTGACCTTGACTTTTTGAACCTAGTTGTTTTCTTGTAATAATTTTTAGATGTATATTTTTTTTACAACATACACCAGTACGAAGATTTGGTTAGTAGGACAATGTTAACAAATTGTTAATGCTTCCTACTTGGCTACAACAATCCCCAGCCAAAACAAACCTGAGATGCAAATTAATCACTGGAAAAAACATTAACCGTAGGTGCGAAACGTAATCGTACTCTAGACTTGGAGATGGACCGCAGCAAAAAGTCCCACATTTTAAGTTTCAACACGAATGTCGTGGATAAACCGGTTTGTGACGCAACTTAAGTTAACTGGAGAAGGAAGACAAACTGAGGTAATAAATAGTTTAGTCTCTATACATGAGTCCTGGACAGGCATTTAAGATAAGAGTGCTCGTTAATCTTAATTCAAAGATCTCTCAGCTAAACCTAAACAGAATTTTTTTTAATCATATTGACAAAATTAATTTGTTATTGACTTAGTTATTTAAAACAATCATTCTTGTCACACAATTAGGAAATGAAATTTAAATTGTCCAGACCGTTTGCAAATTGATTTTCTTAAAGAAATCAATATAAGTATTTCATTGAATACTTGGCTGCGGCTGGATTCTTTACCATGGTGCTAGTCTCGACATTCTTGTTTCATCTTCTGTGTGCAATTTCTCCTTGTGATTTTAACCAAAATCCACCTGATGCCAGAATATCGAGGAGTTATTATACAAAAGTAAATGCGGATGGAAGACCTGCGTTAGAAAATGAATATCCAATTGTTACCACCACACATGGTCAAGTTCAAGGGTATTCCATGGGAACTTTGCAAGAGAAACAAATCTTTGCGTTCGAAGGAATTCGTTATGGCCAAGCTCCAATTAATGAGAACAGGTTTCGTGTAAGAATTTGTGTACACATTTTACCAAAGAAAAATTAAGACGGCAAAATTGAAGTAAAGTAAAATATTAATTATCACGAGTAGGTGTTAACATATTTTACTCTTTTAGACTATTTAATTTCATATGGACAGCTTAATTCATAATTCCAACTAATAATGACATTTTCAGCGAGATCAAAATATTGGGAGATCACCGAAATATTTATATAGACTCTTATCCTGTCTTTCTGTTCATTTTGATATTCTAGTACTTTACCCGACCGCTAACTAGATTGGAATTTTTATATGAGGAAAGAATTGATCAATTTTGAAGCGGCATTCAGATAAAATATTCTCAGATATAGCCATAACATTCAAATAGCAGAAAAGTCTTCATACACAGTCTTCACATTTTTATCATTCAATTTTTAAAAACTTTAAAATAAAATCTATAATATAAGGACAATCATTTTGTTTTAACAGGCTCCAATACCAGCAAGACCTTGGCGTGGAATTTATAAAGCTCACAAACAAGGACCAATGTGTCTTCAAGTTCATCCAGTATTCACATTCCGAGTCGTCGGATCTGAAGACTGCTTATTTTTGAATATTTACACTCCGCGGGTATGATTTTCAAAGGACAAAGAATAATTATTGATGAGATCATTATGTACTAAATTGCGCCACTGATTACCAGGTGCCCCCACCACCTTCTGAAATTAGAATTAGAAATCAGTTGCCAGTCAAAAAGTTACCAGTCATATTTTACATTCATGGTGGAAGTTTTATATTTGGAGAAGCAGGTGAATTAAAAAATTTAATTGGGGATAGTTTATGTTAATTATTGGTGCAAATTTGGGATTAATGTTTTCTTATACTTAGGTGAATACGGACCGGCATATCTGGTTGATAGGAACGTGATTATGGTATCCATAAACTATCGACTCGGAGTGTTGGGTAATTAAAAATTTATACATGGAAGGTGTACACAAAATATTCCGTAGTACTAGCGTACTTTCTTTATGTCCCAAAAATGATAGTCACCACTTTTGATTTTTGGTCAAACCAAAAAATAATATTTCGGCTACGGCCATTCTATAAAAATAGACCTTGATTTCACTTACGTCAGTTTGCAAATTACATTTACGATTTTCTGACAAGAACGTCTCAATTGCTCTCTATTTTATTAGGATTCCTGAGTACCGGTGACGATGTAAGTCCAGGGAACTACGGACTCAAAGATCAAGTCTTGGCCATGAAATGGATACATGAAAATATTGAACAATTCGGAGGTGACCCGGAGCAAGTGACTATCATGGGTCAGAGCGCTGGAGCTGTGTCTGTACACCTTCATTTACTCTCAACCAAATCCAGAAAGTACTTCCGGTCTGCCGTTTCACTCAGTGCCAGTGCATTTCAGCACTGGTCTCTTCGATCAATAGAACAAGGAAGACGATTTTCTAAGCGCTTCGCGAAAGCGGCCCATTGTCCTGCGACTTCGAGTGAAGAAATGGTTTCTTGTCTTCGCAGAAGAAATCCAGCATTTATTGTCGGCAATACACTCAAATTATTTGTAAGTCTTCCAAGAATTTGGTTCGGATCAGATCGTTCATTTGAATGAGATATTTGACGGTGCGTGGCATGAATATGACTAGATACTAGATTCACAATGTTTATGTGTGGGTCGCAAATCTGAGCCCCCCTAAGAATATTCGGGAAAAGTTGTGACGGGTATCTCACAGGCTTCCTACGAATATCTCATAGACAAAATCGAGCTAATATCTTGCGGTGTTTCTTTAGATATCGGACAACCCATTGTGAGTGTCTGACTAGCATTATTGGACGAATTTCTGACAAGCAGTTGAATAACTAACAAAAATTGGACAGATACTCCAGAGACTGATATCGGACAGCTATTTGACTGACGTCCAGGAACTATGAAACATTATTCAGTTGGACGATGGTGAAGGATACAAATATCTGAAAAGCGCTGAGTACGTTCATTCTGTCAGGCCACAGATTTTCAATGCTTTATCCGTACGGTTTAAAGCCGGAAGTGGTATAAAGATAGTTTGTGTTTGAGTCTCGACTTAAATTCGGCGCCCGCTTCTCATAGGTTATTTATAATATGGCATAAAATCAAAATATTAGAGCGCATTGAATGAACGAAACGTACTGTGCGCACAACACACTAGTTCAGCAAAGAATATTGACGAAAAAACCGGTGATATCTATTTTAATAATAATTTACATCTGCAGATAAATATGAATATGTCATCGGATCGTAGCTTTGTGTAAAATACGATATTTAGAAAATAATTACTAACCGTGGTGGGTGTTTATAATTAGCGAACAATTTGACTCATTATTACATGGTAATAGTTTCAAATTTTTAGATTACTCATAACGAGAGAGAATTACATTAAAATTTACTATCATTTTTTTAATTTTAGAGTTGGATCGTTTTTCCACCAGTACTTTTTTCGCCCGTCATCGAACCCGAATCCCGGACTGCGTTCATTTCGGACACGCCACAGAATTTGTATGATCGGGATGAGGTGGCGAAATACCCTTGGATATGCACAATGACCGAGGAGGAAGGTCATCTCATCATTTACTGTGAGTAATATGTAATAAAGGGGTTCAAATCCATCAGGTCCATGGTTCAATTCCTGCCACCTTGCACTCCTGGGTGTTCGCATTTCTCACGGTACCTTGTCCTCAGAGATCTGGAATTAATTATCATGGTCGATGAGGCCTCTAGAGAAGTTACTCCAGAGAAAAGTCACCCCGTTGATGTCGATCCGTCCGCAAGAGCCAAGAATCCATCTATGTAGTACATTCGGAATTGGCGACACTAACTGATAAATTCAATGTCTCATCTTTGATGTTTGTGTTGCGTGAATACTGATCCAATCGTGAAGCTGATAGAGTGAATTACTACCCGGGTGGGAAATATGTGAGGCACATAATAGTTAACATTCAAAATATTTAGTTTTTTCAATTACGAACAGTTTTGCTGATCTTCGGACAATTGGGAACTTATCGCCGTCATTTCTCTGAGTTCTTGCCAGTCATTTTGAACTATGAACACATTGTCAAGAATACTACGGAGATCGACGTTCGAATCCAAAGATTCTACTTAGGGGACGAATCACCTTTGAATGCATCGGTTCAGTCAATTGCCAGGGTATGTCTTACAACAGGGTGTATCAAACGAGTGAATATATTGTCGTAGAAAATTTCGATAGGAGGAACGGAAATTACTTTAAGATCTCTAGCTAACACTTCAGATCACGCAGTATAGAATTCTATATACATAATATAAAGAATTTGTATCTCATTCACTTTTAGGAAAGTTTGCTTGTTGGGTCAGATTGGCCAACTCTAGCTAACCTCAGCACACCGTGCCATAAAATTTTATGATTAACAGGTATACATTTATTAAAATAGGTGAAGTCCAGCAATCTTCTAATCTTTGAACTTCAGTCTCAGATATTCCCATTTATAGTGAAAATCGTATAGTGGGCCCTCATTTTAAACTTTATATAACGTTATAAACATTTAGAAATGTGTTGCAAAAATTAAAACAGTAATGCTTATCATAACATAGGCGTCCACGAAAGGTTGTAGAATAATTATCCGGAAAACAGTAATTTTGGTTAAGAATTTTAACCAGTCTAAAACATATTGTTAATAACAGATGGGAACGGACAGATTTTTTGCACACGGAGTCACCAAAGCAATTCAATACCACTCTCAAGTTGCTCCTACGTACTCCTACATATTTTCTTACAGGGGAAGGTTCAATGTGGGGAAATCTGTATTTGGACGCTTGGATGATGAACTGGGTTAGCTTGTATACAGGAATTTTGTTTTTTAATTAGAAATTTTACTCTACTCTAATTAATTTCTGAATTAATACAAAAAGGACTCGCGCACGGAGAAGATATGTTTTACTTTTTCAACTCGACCAGGTTTTCCGAAGGGTTCAAAAAGAATTATGAAGAATATCAAATTACTGAATTACTAACAAACCTCATCAGCAATTTTGCTGCCAAAGGGTAAGAACATTAACCTAAGGTTTCAAAATTCCAAAGGACCATGCCGGAATTGCTCCTAACTCCTAAGCGCTCGTTAGTACTGAAATCGATTACATCTGTTACTGGTCTGAAAACGAAGTCGGAATTTAGCCGTAAGACCGAAAATAACTCATTTTGAATTTTGAAACATACGGAGTACTTATTTGTAACAAGTACAGCTGTTACAATTTATCGCATAGCCATTTCGACCTTAGAACAGGTTATTTGAACTAAGGGAATGATCTAGTTCGCATTTCCCGTGAAAATATAAAGTTTGGGTCCTAACATCTTTGATATTTTGGTAGCGTTCGTATTTCCAATAAAAATGAAAGTGATTTGATTTCAGAGAACCAGTGTACACAAATGACTACGGCGAAGACTTGAGAATATGGGAACCAGTAACTCCAACTGAAGTGCAATTTTTAGAAATTGGAAATAATAAAAATATCCGAATGATTGGAAATCCGTTGAAGGAGAGAATGAAATTTTGGGAAAGCCTAAACTTGACAGACATGACACCTTTCAAACCTCGGTCGAATGTTTTATATTGAAATTATAAAGGAAAAACCTCCAACATCTACCTTCTAAATTTCGGACATCGGAGAATTAATTTGAACGCGGTAAGTCTAAGATTTACAAAATAGTACCAGTATACGAACTAATAGTATTGAAACAAAATAGTCCGGTCTATTGAAACAATACAACGGCGGTACAGGTATGTTGACTAAAAATTACTATAAAAAAGCACAAATCTACTGCGTATTGTTTTTTAATTTATTTTTTCTATTGGTTATGGGTGCAGTATAATAAGGCGGTATTTGTTCACAGGCCTGGGCTGCTTTGTCAAGTATTTCAAACGACACACTCATTTTGGGCGAATGCTGATTTTCATCAAATTAATTCTCTGATTTCAAGACCAGTTCATTTAATCAAAAGTCTACTTTTTACTTTTTCGATTTGACGATTGGTTTAGATAATCGAGCTATAATAATTATAGCTCGATTATCTATTAAGATCGATTTGAATCGGAAACTCAAAGTATTTGACTTAAAAACAGTTTTTCTCGGACAACAGTAACCGACAGTCTCGAAAAAGTATTATTCTGAAGTACTGTAGACATTTGTATCTTCATAATTATCCCACTGCGTGAATTCAAAATTTGCAAATAAATTCAGAACCTAATTGAAATCCAAACACAACGTTTATTATTCAAATACAAGCGACTGAATATCGGTTGGATTTTAAGCAACAAAAAAGTACCTTCACATTGATTCTAAGAAATTGAACTACATACTACCATTTCTATATTGTGAAGTTTTACAAAACGATTACACACGGGGAATTCTGAGTAAATACGCTAATAATTAGCGATTAGAAATATTTTTGTTTTACAACGTGACTTTTGTTAAACTGCTTTTAGGAGAACGCAATTTGATGTATTTTGATGAGAACAATAAAAATGACTTACACTCACATTCTAATTTGGTACAATATTTTAAGAATGACACACGAGAGAAAAATTCAATTCATCCAAAAATTATCATTCATAAAATCGACTCGGTCCGCCTTGGTAATACCCAGCTTGGAATCCGGCAACATAAGCTGCTTTTTGTTTCCCATGATTTTCAGCAATCTTGACACGAAGTGCTTCTGTACAACCGTCCGGTGTAAAATTGTTCATAGCTTCCAGGGCTGCATTTGCTTGTTCACGTCTCGCGAATCTGAAACAAAAATAGAAATAAAATTAAAATGAGGCCAAAATTAAGTCATCTCGGAGGATTAAAACGTTTAATAGTTATTTTCGCAACGTCGCTACCATAACCTGAAAACTATTAAACAGTTCACTTGGTCTGTAAAATTCACTACCTAAATTTTTATTAGTTTAATAAAATCGATAATCGTCTATAGATAAAAATTGGGCCCGATTTTATTTTAATTTGACTTATTTCTAACTAGCTGCACAGGAATATTTTCCAGCGTCATCTTAACTATTCACTTGCTGTAATTTACTATTTCGCACATAACTGAACAAATTGAATTCTTCAATTGGAATAAGATATTTCTGAGAGCTGACAGTCCGATCTGGTATTTGGTAGGACGATTAATTCACTGCATATAATTCTGAAAGAATCTCAGTAATAAAATTGCATACAAATTTAAGAAATAACTGAATTCGGTAACCCCTTACAGGAAACGTAATAAAAATACACGCATGTAAGAATTGAAAACCTTTGATCATATCAGTAATTAGTGTGCTCATCAAATTCAACTAAACGGGAATCATAATCAGACCAGAAATAGAATACGATCTGGCATTTGTGGCAAGAAAAAACTACATCTGTAGTGAATCACCTATAAAAAAGTGAAGAGTATTATAACGCTATTCTGCAAAGTATTCTGCGGCGTTAGTTGGAAGAAAACAAACTCAATAAACCCTCTTAATACATCATATTACATATCATCATACCGGGAATCTCCGAGAGCAATATATGTATTCACCACTTTACCAGTATTTACACTGTGTGGGAAAATTCAGCGTGTGGACTGCTAAGAAAAACATCTTGAGTCGAATTTTAAAATCAGAGCGGTGCGTGACAACATGTCAATTCGGGAGTAAATTACAACCATTCCTAATTTGAATATTCCAATTCCCAATGGAAACAGAAACGGACCTTTGCGAATTTGCAGAAAAATACTCTGCACCAAATAAACAATTCTATTCATCAATAGAGTGCTCAACTTGACTGCGTCACCTCGCAGGCTCAATCTAAACAAAACCTGTGACCAAACTCTCAAAAAGAACCAATAATACATTTCTGCAAAGGAAAAGATAGAGCATTTCTAAATTCCGACGAGAAACAGATCTGCCTATAACCGAAATGTGTTTCATGGACACATTATTTTACACAAATATTAAAATTATAGATAAAATTCTCACCTCACGAAAGCAACACCTCTTGGTAATCCGGTGTATTTATCCTGAAGAATATTTTGATGAACAATTTCCCCAAAGGGTGAAAACATGACTTTTAAATCGTCAAATGTTATGTCTCTCCTCAGATTACTGACATAAAGATTTGTATCCTTAATTTCTTCCGAGGATGGTCGAGCAAGCGACACTTTGAAAGTGAAAAGAAAACAAAGGAATTAGCGAGTTTTCCTAATTTTGTAATTTGTATTTGTAAAAATTAAAACCTTTGAGAGTTTTATTGTCAATCTTCTTCATGTTCATCTCACGAATAGCTTCATTTGCTTCATTTTCTTGAGAATAATTTACAAAACCATAGCCGAACGAGTAGCCCGTCTAGACAAAATCAAAGAAAGAAAAATCTGATTAAAAATTAAATATAAAATGTAATATGCCGTCAGTGTACATTGTATTACTAGGATGGCTATACATAGGGAATTAAATTCCCTAGCTATACAGACATGACATACTGCTTACCTTGGCAGGGGTTCAATTTCTCGCGATAGCCATGTGATTGTTCTAAGGGCTTTGTTTTAGCTTACTATTAGGGTAACGTTCCATTCTTATGCGAAAAGTACCCGGCTTTTCTCATGGCGAACGTCAATACTTGACGTTAATTATTAACGTAAACAAATAAATAATTTATTAAAAGTAATAACTTACTTTCCTATCCTTCATGACCCGCGCATTTTCGATGTTTCCAAATGGACTGAACAAATCATACAGATCTCGATCCGTCAAATGTTGAGGTAAATAATTGACGATCAAATTCCTCCGGTTAGCACTTTCATCTTGTTGCTGCTCTTGGTCAGTATCCTGCTCTTCCTGCTGCGGTTGTGACGAGTAGAATGAAGTCGGGGGCGGTGGGTTATGGTACGCCGTACCATGACCTCGACCACGACCTCGACCTCCTCCATTGTTATAATTCCCTTGCCATGCTCCATGTCGTGCGTGACTTTGACCGTAAGCGCCAGAGGTGTCGGATTCACTATCATGGTAGCCCCCGCCGTAATTCATTGTTATATGACTCCTTTAAACAATTAGAATTAATTATAAATATCAAAATGTCATATTTTTGCAAACTTTGTCCAAATATTTTCAAGAAATATGAAATATGAATGTTACCAATAAACAGTTAGTTGTCCAATTCGATTGCAATTAAGTACCGGCCCGATCAACTGGAACGAATGCGAATGCGAATTACTGAAAAATTCGTTTCAAATATCATCTTATAAGTTTTTCAAATTATTTCCGAGAATTACAAATCAGCACATATACTTAATTGACTGAACTTGAAAGAACTACTGGTCAACTAAACCATTATACCTATGGGTCGTTCAAAATTCAAAATCTGGAATTTTTGAAACTTTCATCAAATTATTTCTGAAAAATAACAAATTACAAGAGGGGCGGGAAATGCATTCTTGAAACCTTAAAAATTTTGTCCGACCAAAATTAAAATTCGTCAAAACCCTATCAATCTTAAAACCATTTATCAATTTATTTTCGCAAAAAATAATACCAATTAAATAATGAGTTAAATGGTCACACCCTGTATGCGTAACGGCTCTCATTCATAGACACATTTGGGAAGACTACTAAATATTTTTGAAACGAAATTCCTGGAAATGTGACAAATAGTTTTGTAAATATTAATATTTAAAAAAATTACCAACAATCAGTGACTAGCCAGTGAAGTCGATTTTTCAAAATTAAGTACCGGTCCGTCCAACCAAACCCCACCGGAGACCAGAATGCCCGAACAATTTTGTTCAAAATTGCACAAACCGAACCCGGATACCATAAATGTTTGACCTTCGCTACAAATACGAGGTCACAATCACGAAGGCCACAACTGTCACTGTCACCTCTTTTTTAATCAATAATCCAACAGTTTTCCACTTTTCAATCTGTTCTTACAATTTTATTTAGTTGTGTTATTTTTCCCCTCGTAAATATTGAAGAAAGTTTGAATTTACGGAAATCTCCCACCAGTCCGCTGAATTTTTTAAAGGCTTCCCGACCGTCGATATTATTTTAATCGATGGCACGGTAAGATGAAATTTTAAAAAGTTGACCTGCAAGATCGTTTCCATTTTAAAAGATGTTTTAGAATTCGTAACAAAAATTGATTGGATTGAATAATTATTCTATTCGAGTCATTAACACCATGGCTCACACGATACAGCATAACATGACATACCGATATATATCAGTGGGTGTAAGCTAATTTATATCAAGCATCCGATTCTCTAATTTTTCATGAAAATTGGGTTCGCCTGGTTTTCCAATTGAAGAAAAGTCTGTTTCAACACGTTTGTTTGCTTGAGGAATCAAACCCTCGGCGTAACGAAGTACTGCAACTGCCATAACCTTACCCGGGCAAATTGCCCGGGAACGTAACGTACTATTGCCCGGGGCAATAGTACGTTACAACGAACTGAGATTTTGATTATTTAATTTTTGACTGCATACTTAAATTACAGAAAGTTTTATGGTTAGAGCTGGCTAAACGTGTCTGTATGCAGATTAATAACGGTTGATAAATGCTCAGGACTATGACCATTTAGGAACTTAAAGTACAAAGTCTTACCATGTTTAAAAAAAATTAAAAAAAATTATTAAGTATTCGGATATTTTGCGTTTACCAAATTGTATTTGGTAGAAATACAATGTTGTAGTAGTAGAAAACTATACGCCAGTATGCAATTATATGCATATGAAATGCGTAAAGTTTCTCTTATGTTATGTTTTCAAAAGATTTTGAAAAAATACGTTAATTTGACTTTCATAATTGCAACTTAACGCATAGGTGAGAAGATGTTTGTATGGTATCCGATTTAATTTGTTTGTGAATCATTTTAGTTAAAAGCCATGCGAGGTATTCCCGAAATGAAATTGGGCGTAATGAGTCTTATAGTTCTCATTTTCTCAATCCTCTCCCAGTCCAATATATGCGAAAAGCCAATAAATCGAGAATTTGAACTGAAGAGGTTAATCAATATAAGAATTGTTTACGTTATTACCTTTTTTTAATTCGTAGTAATAGTTGACAAAACGTATTCCTAATCAAGGTACCGACATTTTCGGCCACTATCGACGCCGAAATTAGTGAGATGACGAAACCAGGAGATCGCATAAGCCAGATTAACAAAAAAATGTACAAAACAACTCATTGCTCAGAGAATCGGACAGGGTGAAATTCCCCGATGTACCCGTATCTGCCGCGATGTCGCCCATGAACTGTTGTCTCAGAATTATCGACATCCTAATTAAATTTTGAAGCAAAGTCGGCGGTCTCCGATCTCTATGTAAATCTTATGTAAATTGTGGGAGTCCGATGCAAAAAAAATGTTGATAAAAATTGTTTCGCCGAAAATTTGGGCAGGAAGGAAGCAATTAAGAAAAACAGATTCCCTTTATCCCTGCAAATATGCATTTCAATCAGCATGACTTTTGAATATATGTACTTTAAAATTAGTTTTCAATCTAATTAATAAAAACAAATCACACAAGCCTTCTTTTTGTGAAATAAACTTATTTGGAAAACTTCTAAATCTGCATTTATGCAAACTAGTTTTCTATCGATATATTGACGAAATACTCATTATTTATATTTCATTTTAAATCTCAGTTAATATTATAATCTATAAAAAATTAATATAAAAATATACTACCTACTCCTACGAATTTTAGGAGAAGGGAGAACGGAACTTTAATTTTTACGTGTAAATTTTGGTAAAGATTTTGACTTTTCGAATTATGGAATTTCAAAAATTCAGTAAAAATCAAATTCTGATAATATTCGAGGTGATAGGTATTTCGAGCGTTGTTTCAAGGGTGAAGGTCTATCAGAAGAATAATGACCGAGCCAATTTCTTGAATTGCACCTTAAGTACTTACCCGGTCAGTTTGATCGCCCTGCAAAAGTAGACAGCTCACTACTGAAATTGATTTGCTTTTATGTGGGAAGAACAAACTTACAGATAGAGTACTGTAGGGGTCATATCTTCGGTACAGTTACCCAACTTTACAAAAGACCAGAACATTCAAAAATTGTATATTTTTGCTTACTCGTCACTACGAGGTGACATTATACCAATTCGATTGCTTTTAGTCTCCTTGCCTCATTTAATCTCTAACTTTACGATTCAGATTCTGCGATACGAATGCGAGTCCGAGAAATAGCCAGATACAATATTGTGTTAGCCTTGACAGATTTGATACAATTTAAATTGAGAAATCCTTTACAGTTAAATCCATTTGATAATAACACTCAAATACATAAAACACTATAACATCTTTGTTCTTGTTCTCTATCAAACAATTTAAGTTCTGATTAGCAGATAACTTTCACCTTCTTAAGAAAACATTTGCGAAATTCTGCAAAATTGAATTAGTTTTGTCCCTTCAGTCAACTTCATGATTCTGAATACCTGGACCATATTATCACTTAATAGTCAGTCTTGTTCTAGCTATATACGGCGGTGCGTTGGATTTATCGCTGTTCATATTAAATAATTTTTTAACCACCGTAAATGACCCATTAGTAGCTAGAGTTGTCGATTTGAAAGCGAGACTCAAATGGAAGCATGGTCTTTCTTCTGCTTACTTTGTTGACCCTTATGGAAAAGGTGCTTTAAGAATATGATGTCAATTTCCCAGAAAGGAATGCAAACTCGGGCTTCTAATCGGTCATTAGAGTTCCGGCAACGAGCACCGCCGGTGTCTGAAATGTGAATGGGGTCAAAAGGTTATATACGTATACGATATTATTTTTAATCAGTTTAGTATTTTCGCGACAAAGTAAGAAATTTCTAAACTTCATACAACTACAATATTTTATAACAGATTTGAGATTTCTCGTTGTTGCGAATACTAAAGAGTGATGTATTACGGTCCAATCCGAGCGAAGAGCTTTAGAATTGTATTGAATGTCTAAGAATTTCTAATTCTTCCCTGATCTTTTTCTTCTACTTTGTAATATTAATACCTAATACCTAATATTTGACGATTCTTTGAAAGTGCGAAGGAGGAAATGAAAGTTAAAGGCCGACAACTACACACATAAATAAATTTGAAAATTCGTCTTTTGAAGTGTAGATGTTTGAAATTAACGTAATAAAGTAACATCATATTCACCGGTCAGTCATGCACAGACACAGACTGAATCGGGTTGAGTCAATTAGATTAACTTCGATAAATTCACTACAATTAGAACAGTGATTTACATTCTTTACGAAATGTGTTTGATTTTTTTCTCGGATTATTAAGTATGGATGCACCGCTTGTGAGTTGTGACATCTGATAAATCTTGGCAACGCCCATTCTGTAACTGAATGAATTTGTTGTATAGGTTTTAATAATTTTTGTTGGCCTTCGGCGCGTTGGATGCGATATGCGATTACGTCAACTCAAATAAATAGAAATTGCTAGCCAGCAATTGAAGTAAAACTCAATATGCAGGTAGTTGGATTAAAAATATTTTTCATCAATTTGAGATTATGATTTTAGTCGTTCGTGGCCAAGTTATGATTCCTAAATACTCCTGTCATCTGGATACACAATAAGTACTTGAAATTAAATAGATAATTTCTCCACCGGTGCATTAATCTTCCACTTCAATAGTTATCATCCAAGCCCTCATTGGTTTAATTTAACTATAACAATTCCATTCAAACGGCAGAAACTAGCACTTGGTTCACGTTAGCCTAGTGATTTATTGTTTTGGTTTCTGAATTTGGTACTAAAATGAATAAGATATTCATTTTCCTCGCCATCTTAACCCAAATGTAAGTAAATTATTCCTTGTACACGTAAACTTTTAATTATTACCAGGTGATTCAAAACTATTATTCTTATTTCTGATTGCTGCCAAAAAAAAATAATATTAAAATTGAAGTTCATTTCATGAAGAATTAGAATTCGCAGTATTTTTCGGATTAAGTGTTACACAGGCAGTAGCTTGGTGCTCCCAATTGTTTTATAAAGATATTTTACCATAATATTATCAAAATCTAGTAGGGTAGGCTGGGCTAATTATTACCACCGGGCTAATTATTCCCACTTTTTGTAAAATCCATTGCTCACTATACCCCAATGTCATAAA
>JAQGCA010002036.1:0-15051 GCA_034698945.1 Protaphorura quadriocellata
ACCAGGCCGAGGATTGAACCCCAGTATAGTGAGATTAGAGAGGGCAGACCTGCTCTATCATACTACGGTGGCTCTGGAGTCAATTCCAAATTAAGCTTGTTTTTCCCCGTTTAAAACCGTAATGTCGCCTAAATGGGCTTTCCGGACTTCTGTGCAATGCAAAGCAAACTCAAGTAATTTGAAAAGTGTATTGTATACACTTTACACTCGTGACATAACGACCCCAATGATAAAACTATTTACTTATTTATTTATTTATTTATTTATACGATTGAATCAAACCAGATGCCTGTAAGAGGTATTCGTCGAAATGGTTAACAAACGAAACGAAACTAGAAACTAAACTATAAATTCTACAACTGTATTGTATAGAATAATCAATGTTTTAAACTTACGGAAATGCAGCCATTGTCGCCAATTTGACATAAATTTCTTTATTCACTTTCTCAACGCAAGAGAAGTGTTGTGGAGGTGGCAACTTGTATTTAACACAGAATGAGCTTGGCTGAAGGATATAGTCTTGGATTACTTCTCCCATATCAATTTTGTTTGCGACAATTAGTACTGGGATTTTCAATGTTGCGTAGTAGTTCTATCCAAATTAGACAAGACGTAAGTACACAATTCACAAATTCCCATTGCTTTGCAAATTTTTTGATAAAGGTGGTATGATCGACTAATTATGTATTATTCTTATGTTTGCCGTAACTTTACTACGGGCAAATCCGAAACTCGTTGTTTCTACAGGGTGACTTATAATGCATTGCGCTCTGCGTATCTCAGGATCTGCAATATTGATTGATTGATTATTGATACTTGTTTATTTAAGTCACTAACTCAGCTCACACAATATAATCGTAATATACGGCACATTGACTCATCAGTGAGGGTTCCATAACGAGGTATTGGGTTTGTCTTTGCGTATTGTCGATTGTAGATCATTATATGCGCAGGGCGCCATACATATTAGTCACCCTGTACGAACCACGTTAAAAATCTAACTGATTTTGTTGTGCGTTACATCAACTTTGACATCGAAGCCAATCCCAATAACTGTAATTATTGGAGATTACTCGGAGAAAGCTAGTCTGATTTGCCGACAAACGTCAACCTGATTCTATTTGCTTCTTTGATCAGAGGTAATGTCATATTCGTAAAAGAATAAATCATTTACCAGTTGTAATCTCCGTTTTTTTTAAACCTTATTTCAGATAAGTGCAGTCACAACAAAATTAGCGTGTATTTTTAATCTTGCTTAAAAAAGCTCTAAAAATATTTTGATTGGACAGCGATCGCGTAGTATCAAATTCAATATAACTGATTGATCGATTGTTTCAGAAATTCAAAACTATCAAAATATTATGCTACACAATGTGACTTACCAAGTACGTCCTTGCAACAAATTCGAATGATTTGGAATCTGAGGCATCGTACACTAGACAAGCAACGTCACAGACAACCTCGGATGTTGGTAGTACATCAAGAACGCGATTTAGATCAATGTCTTGCATAATTAAATATTTCTCTTGGCCGTAAACTTGAACCATATTCACAACGTACTTTGGCAAATCTTCCGTATTCATTTTGTTCGTCACCTGTACAATGAAATAGTGTTACAGGTGATTAGGGTCATTTCCTTGTCCTGTCTGCGAAATGAAATAAAATGCGATACAAACTAATGCTATAAAGTACAAACCTCGAGAGTTTTTCCTAGTAATCCTTGACAAATGGTACTTTTGCCGACACCCTTCGCCCCAATGACATGACATTGATAAACATTACGCATTGACTGTTTCTTTACCAAATCCAACCGTTTCTCCCTCGTCACCTGAATTCCCTTCAATTGGTCATTCTCTTCATTGATAGGGAACCCCAAATACGCCATGTATTCCATCGTTTTATTGCAATCGAGTAATGTAGTCAGAACCCACTGACATATAAAACCAGAGTAGGTCAACCAACCACGATCATTTGTGACTACACCGTTAAACATTTGCTTTCCCCAAGGTATGCCAGGTGTGATAGAAAACAAATTCATCATCTCTTCTGGATTCAGACAGCGGTCTCGATCTTTGTCGTATTTAATAAATATGGATGTGAAAAAATCGAAACCGGTCTGATTCAATTCGGCAGTGCAACCAATCGGAACATTGATCCTGTGAAACAGTGATAAAATATTTACCACTACAGATTTACGAACATGAAACAATTATAGAAAGGAACGCACAGTGGGCATAGGTAGTCATTGCAAACATTCAGATCATCATTATAACCAAATCGTCTCAAAGCTGTCCAAGTGGTCTCATGTTTTCCCCTCTGAATGAATAATGTATGAAGGACAAGGAATCCTATGAATAATTAAAACCAAAACACATTTAGTCAATTTTAATTGGTAGCAAATTTACAAACGACGTATAAACGCGTGAAACTGTGCTGTACTTACCGTAAAGAGTTATACCATTATTGAAAACTCCATCAACACAATTCCGTTGAATAATAATCTTAACACTGTCTAATGCTTGAGGTTGAAGTGGAGCATCATATGCAAATTTTTGAAAGGAATACATTTCCATGTCATCCAATACGCCATCATTATTTCCATCACAAATACGGAAAATGCGCTCAAGGGCACGCTTACATTTTTCAGTCAACTATTTAGAATGGAAATGAATCGATTTTTAATAGTACGAGGTAGGACAGCGAGGAAAATAAAATCGCAATCCACAGCGTACCTCTTTCCGTTCAGAAACGTATAAAGGTGAGGTTGGATGCAGAACTGCTTTTTGGGCGTAGAAAAACAATTCTGATACATTTCTCAGCGTTTTTGCTGAACACTAAAATTAAAGATCATTCAAGAATAAAATTATTTCTGTCGATTTCATTCGAAGTGCTCACGAGAGTACCTCAATGCACGTCTCAATCTCTGGGAAGTCATTCATAAGCGGGACAACAATCTGAAAAATAATTTAGTACATTTTCATAAAAAAAATGTTAAAAATTCTCATTCACAAATTAAAAATAGCCTTGTAACTTACATCCATGGTGGTGTAGTCAACCAAATCAATCTTGTTTCCGATAAGAATGACTGGCGTCTTGTGGTTTGGTCCGAGTGTTTTTTGAATGATAGGTAGCCAGTAACTACTAACTTTTTCCAGTGTGTCCTCTTCATTTACAGCGTATATAATTCCAATTACATGAGCCGCATGAATTTGATCAATTAATTCATGTTCGGTTTGTTCTTGTGCTATTGAATGTGAAAATAAATTATGACATCATAATATCGAGAAATAATACCTTTACCATTTGTAGATAGGAAGTCCCAAGTGAAAAGTTTTATCAGTAGGCCCACAATTTCTTTTTCACCAATCTTTATGTTTCATGCCGTTCGGAGCACTTTTGAAAAAAATCCACGGTTCTAGTTAAACTCGATTTAAACTCTGGTTAAAATTGGTGCAAGATATTTTTTACTAATCTCCCTTCAAATTTGGGACTGGGACTTGAGCCGAGATTAACTTTAACCGTCGTTGATACAGTCGGACGTTATTCTCTAGAATCTAATAGTTCCATGTACTATTTTTTTGTAGACAAGAAAAGAAACGTTCAAATTGTGAGGAGTCGTGAAAATCCATGAAATGTCCAGAAAAAGCATTTTTGTCTAAAATTAATTAACTTGAAAAAATGTATAAGAAACAAAAAGCGTTCAGCCCTCCAAATGTCATGAAACGTACAGATCCGTGAAAAAAGTTCGTTGGCCATGATCATAAATCTTTTGACTCGGGAATTAGAAAAAAGTGGGTAGCATAACTTCACTTCAACCGTTTTGTCCATAACACCAATTCAAAAAACAAAAAAGGCAGTTTTCTAACCTGAGAAATCCACAATATGCGTCGGGACATGTTCAGGTGTTAGGTCAGCAGGAATGGTAATTTCTTCAGAACGTGGTGGAACTTCTTCTTCGTTAAATTCTTCACTCACGAGTGACAAAATGATAGATGTTTTTCCCACGTCTCGTTCCCCAACAAGTAGTATACGAACATCACGCCTAACTTGACTTCGGAAGTACATCGTCCTGTCAGATTTCTCGCCCGTCTTTTCTTCGAACTTCCCAATGGCCCTGTCCATTTTTGTGTGATGAAAATATGAGTTTATTGATGAAATTAAAATAATATAATACAACCAATTTCCTCCCGCGCTCCCTGTTAAAAGGGCATTCCCTGGAGTGCTCGATCTGATCTCTCCAAAATAAAATTGGTTTTTTTCACTATCTCCAGAACCAAGGTTACTACGGTAATTTTTGAAATTCAACTCCGAATTCTCTATTGTCATAGTATAAAATTGTCAACTATATGCGGATTTAACATTGGGACAAAACTTCCAACTTTATGGGACTTAGCAATAGCATTACATTTTGTCCCAATCCAAAAAAAATTGCTTGTTTTTTTGTAAACAAATATCGAACACTCCGAACAGACCAAAGACCACTATATTATGTGAATACTCCTTCGGCATTCCTATCCTACCCAGTTACAGTCGCACAGTCACATTGTAATATTATTACCCCACGTAGTTGCGAAGTATGTTTTTCTTTATCAGTGTTTGTCAATACCATTAGAAACCATTAAAAATGTACGAGATGGAGATGGAACGATTATGTATCATACTACATACAGCTTTGTCAATTTTTGGTTTTTGGCAAGCCAAAATAATTCTATAAAATGTGAAGATTGTGAATGTTGTAATTAATTTGTTAAGTTTCAAAGATATAATTACAGTAAGGTATGCATAGCATACAAAAAATGTTTACAATTTTGTCTATCTGCAGTGCTGTAAATGCTACTAGTAAAACTGTCGATACCGTACAGTACATAGTGATCAATTTGAAGCCAAAGCCACAAAACCTGAAAAGGCAATCGGTCTGACAGTTAAATAAATAAATCAATCAATCAAAGTTTGATTGAATAAAAAAATCGATCAACTATTTAGTTAATTCTTTTTCGTGGGCTTGCATCCAAATTTACCTTTCAGGTACTCCCCGAGAGGGGATATGAACGTGGGTGGTGTCTGTTGGCCGGTTGGAAAGTTGACAGTTCGGGTCACGGGTCGGTCTCGGTAGTCCAAAGGTCAAGCTGAGCGGAGTATAGAATTAGAATTACCACCTTCCTTAATTAACAATACTTTACAAAACATGGTATATCACTGATAACTGACTGAACAATAACACTGACTGGAAATGAATTAACTTGAGCCAAATAATAAGTTTTTGGCAGTTCACGTCTTTTGGACTTGCGCAACAAGAGAATACCGCAAAAATTGGGCAAAGTGCAAAATACAAAATATTCACAGGATTTGAATTTCAGCGGGAAATGTGGACTCTGAAAGTACAGGTTTTAGGTGTCCGAGTTAGTCTAATTTCATTTTATTAATTTCAGTTGTCACTGTTGTCAACATTGGGGTCAGTACAGACAAGAATGACGAAATATTCGCGTCAACTAGGCTTGACTGTTTTATGAGGAACTGGAAAAGCAAATCTATTTGAGTGTAGAGCCGGCGCCTTTCTACTTCGTTATGGTGAACGTTCTATTTCTCGGATAGACGACAACATTAAAGGCGTAGCTATATAAGCTACATACTGTAAAATCCCGATTAGAACGCGGGCCCCTAATAGAACGTGGGTATTTCTCCTGATTTCTACATATAAGCTAATGGTGTAAGTGGTCAAAGTCTTCGACCTCTGGCCTTGCGTGAATGAATAGAGCTCCCGCGTTCTAATCGGGATTTTACGGTAGTTGCTTTCAAAGGTTTGCTTTACTGGATTCCTTCCCTCCGTCCCTATACTGCACTGGTAGGGGTACTTCCCCTAGGTAAAAAAATAAGAAGTAGAGTGCAAATACACTCCCCAGTACAACAAATACACGGCTGTTTGAACATGCCTTATTTGTAAGAAGATAAATCAATTGAGTAATAAGAGTAATGTCGCATATTATTTAGAATTCCAAATACCGTAAATGACCTAATAGAGCACCCGCGGTATATTTAAAAACGGCACCTGGAGACCCGTGTTTTATTTGGGACCAGCGCTGTATTCGGACCACGTTTTATTAAATATTGTTCCCAAAATTATATTAAATGAACTCATTTAATACCTAAATCTAACACAAATGTTCAGTCGAAAGCTTCATCTTTTACCCGCGTTCTATTTGGAACCCACGTTGTATTCGGACCTACGTTCTAATATCGAACATTGCCCCCAGATCCGCGTTCTATTTGGACCCCACGTTGTATTCAGCACCCACGGTGTATTAGGTCATTTACGGTAATATGTAATTCTCCAATTTACTGGAAAATTTTCACTAACGTAAGTGCTGTCTTCTCTTTCGTGAATACCTTGCGCCATGTCCAGGAATTTCAGCACTTTGTTAGTGGATAATACATTAATGTATTGGTGTAGTGTTTAACACTGGTAAATTGTTCTGTACACCTTAACAAATGACCTGTCTGTCGTGTATACGGTGTTTCATTCTCAATAAATTCATGTATTGCACATCTTGACACCGTATTCTGGAATTTGGCTATTTTGTCCCGAATTCAAATTAAAGGATTCGTATTTTTTGTCCAAACTATATGGATCAACTAGGTAATATGTATGAGGTAATAGTAATAGGTAATATGATATATGTAATGTACATTTAATTTAAATAAACATTAATATCTCATTCGCTGACTTGAAGTCCCAGTCTATGATGAGATGAAACCAAGTCAAAAATTCTTAACACTAAGTTGTAGAATAGATCGACCAAACTTAAGAATAGTAAAGTTCTTTAATATATCAATGCACTCCTTATTACATCACGACAAGAAGAGGAACTAACAATTTATTATTCTAATCCTTCCACAACATAAATATAACTTCCAATTCTGTACGAGTAAATTATATTAATTAAGTAATAGTCGTAAAAGACTTGACTCGTAAGTGGGCACAGGCTAATCGAATCAAATAATCTGTCCGGCAGTCAGAAACACTGTGTACTATAGTAATAATATAACATTAGTATATAGAATTATTGTGTAACATAACGAAGAAATACTTTCATGTTGACTCGACTTGCATTTTGGTAAGATAATGTTTTTTAATTCAGTAAAAGTTCTATTGATTTTCTTCGGCCATTCTTGCATCAATTTGTTTTTTAACAAGTGCGACGAATTCTTTGGAATTGGTTGGAAGATAGAAACGATCACAGTGAGTAATTAGTACGGAGTCCCCTTCTGAACAGCCGTACTTAAAGGTGATCAACTCAGGATGTTTCTTCTTTGAGGTAATTTTAATGACAGATGAAAGAAGACGACAAACTGATAATTCGCCCACGTCCCTTTCGTCAGTCTCGCGTAGCATAAAAATATTCGTCGGAGTTACAACAACAAACCTGAAATTTTCAAAATAGACATAGCGAAGTTGAGCTTGACAAATTAAAGTCAAAAATCAACAATCTGCTTTGTTCGTTTTTCGACTTTCTTAGTAAATCCTCCTGGGCTATAAGCAGAAAACGCCAAAAGACAAGATACGAGCAGAAAAGAATGTCAGTGTCAGTCAGTACATTCTAAAGCGAATTACCTGAGAATGTGAGAATGCGAGAAAATGCATATTTTTACCGTGACCAAAAAACCTTATTTCTTCACAAATGTGAATGTTCTTAAATTGATCGGAATCGATATTCTCTCCATCTCCCAGGACCCAGGATGATGAGAGCGCACGATTGCTAGTATTGGCTCATAAGAATGAGAGCTTTAAGCTCTCAGGCAGGTATGCTGTCAATGTAGTATGTATAATTGGAACATGCTGCCGGTAAAAGCATGCTCGCTGAAATATTCTGTTATAAGTTTTAGCTAGGAAAACATTGTCTAACCATACTGTAGGTCTCTCTCTAAGAAGGACCCGGGAAGTCCACTTTCCGCATGCGTTTTTACCATGAAATACGCATGATTGCAATTATACACGAGGAGCTCCGCTCTATCTTACAAACATCATACCACCTTCTCATCGCAATAAGAATAATAAATAAATAGAATATGAATAAAAACTAAATTATTTAAACTAAATTATTTACTAACTCGACCCCGGGGACACGGAAGGAGAATTTGTTATTTTTAATTCAATTTAGTTATTCTGGTAAATATGTCGTTTAATGTCGTGTTGTTTTTTGTTGTTATTGGGACACCAGATCTAATTCACATGTTGTAAATGACAAAGGTAACATACATTAACCTGTCTTGAGAAGATGAGCGGAAAGAGTACCAGAAGTTAGGGGTAATAGTCTATGGGAAAGGACGAGGTGCGTGGTGTATAATTCTATGCGCAAAGTGGACTTCCCGGGTCCTTCTTAGAGAGAGACCTACAGTAGTATAACATAATAAATTGTCCAAGTCTATTCTTTTCTTAGTAAGAGAGAAGATTTTTGATTATATTATAAGATTAGAAGAAGGGAAGTGAATGAAGGGAGCCATTATATTTCAGTATTTTAAGTAGTGTAAGGAAAATTGTACTTTACGTAACTGATACAAAACAAAGTGCAAATTTCTCTAAGAAAAAGTGCTCAGTTATTGAAGTACGAAAACGGTTGTTCAAAACAGCATTACTCTGGAATAATGTAAAACTCAATGGAAATGCATTAGGTTATTGTACCGAACTGTTTGGGAAATGGATCAATATGACTTTCAGAAAGAATGCTCTGACTTGACTGACTATGATATGACTTCTCTGTTTCAATTATTAAAAATATGATATAATATACTAAATATAAACGCACCCAACATAATGTTCCCCATTCGCCATAACTTCACTGCAGGGAAAATTCCCTAAAACTTCTGGTTTCTTCAGCCAAGCCTTCAAAGAAATCTGTTCCCCAATACCTTCACTTCCTTGATCAGGTCCTGGAATAGATTTCAGTGATTATTTAACTGGTTAAGTAGTGGCTTTCTTACAATTATTAATAGTAATTTCATTTATGTTAGTACGTGGGCTATCGTCAGGTTCTTCAATAGGCAGAAGACTAAATACAGAAGCGAGGTTCCGATAAGGTTTCGACTTCTCCTTGTCAGTACTTTTGACATGACGCTCATCCGGTGCATTGACAGGGTTCACAATGTAGTCTTTGATTTTCTCCTTCATTCCAGCAGTTTTAGCTTTAAATGTATTACTGAAAGAGTTTAGTAAACTCTTTGAGGTCAAATGAAGTCCGCTCTTTGATTGAGGTCTCTCTGGGGTTGTGGAGTCTTGTGAATTCGCGGTAGCATTGTTCGCTTTACATTCGAGGCAAAGAAGTGCGTCGTGGTCGGTCAGACCTTCATCTGGATCTGGGCTTAGAATTTCATGCAACGCTGGGGAACAAAATTAACAAATTACCATCGAACATCAGAAATCAAAGGGTCAATTGGTGATTGAGAAAAGCATTCTGACCTTGATAACCACCAGAAAGTAATCCGACTTTTTGAGTTGTTCGTTGTAAAAATGATGAGACAACCATGTGGACATATTGATCCTCCTCCTCACGTCCGGAACCCACAAAACACAAATGTTCACCACCCGCAGTCGAACCAACGGAAAGTGCTTCTTTCTGCGCTAATAGAAGCCCCTGGACAGCTGTCGAAAAGGATACCGGCTCTTGAAGCATCTGATAAAATAATATAAAAAAGTACTAGTTAGGTTCGTCTATTTAGAAACGTCTAAAGTTTGGGTACGACAAATGGCTTACCAATCCGCAATCTAAATGAAATGCTGTAGGAAGATGTCCCGCATTGTACTGATCTGCAGGTCGACAGTCCACTACAAAAAACCTGACGCTGTAATCCGAATTTCCTGAAAATTGAAATAATTGATAAATCGGTGTTAAGAATTACGTTATTAATTGTTTGAATCTTGTATGGAGCAATGGAATCAGATGACATCGTCAGAACAATACTTCATTCCCTCAGGCTTCCGAGCACAGGCCAATCTCTTCTTCAGGAGATGAAGAGTTGATCTAAAAGTATCTTATAATTCTTTGCAATTGCTAGACTAACCGGCCTCAAGTTGCAACGAAACGCTGCGAGCCATCCTAATGGAATGTAGCAATTCTTCCGCCGAAATAGGCATACACAGTGAGTGCATGGCTACACGTCTTGACGGAGAAGTAGAACCAGTGCCGCCAAATGTTAAAAATGACTCTGATCCAAACAGAGCTGTCTCAAACATCTGTAATAGAGAATTAGTTTTAGCATATTGTATACACAAATTAAAGGCAAGCCAATGGGTAACTTCATATGATTACTACTTTTCGATAAGAATAAGGCGTCGCAGTAGCATAGTGCTGCGAAATAGCAATAAAATCTGTCACATCACCGGGGTCCAGGGAATTGGGGAGGGACTGCAGAAGGTCGATGATTTTCTCTTTGTCACCGTCATGTATCTCGATGACTTGTTCCCTGGAATGATTGAAATAATAATAATCATTAGGTTGTTGCTTTGAAAAACACATGCTTTAAAAATATTACTTCGCATTGATAACAAGAGCAAGTCCCATTTGAAAAATTAGAAAAGGGTCACGGAATTGAAGGTACACATCCCAGAGCGCAAGTGCCGCTTCGGAATTACAAGAAACAGCGAAGAGACTTCGAAACTACATAAGAAAATCGAAATCAAATCAAACATTTCAAATGGACAAAAATTAATGAGTTATTTTCAATTACCCAGGAAGAGCAGTACAAGAATGGAGTTATTCTTTTTGAGTCCAACAATGAACACAAGTGCGGATCGTGATAAAGAAGTAGAAGTCTGAATATATGAAATGGCAAACCTTCAGGATTATTGACATCGCGTGGGACATAGTCTCTCATGACTGAACGGAAGCATTGGTACAACTGGCCCGCAGAGACTTTCAAAGTCACCAGTGGCTGCAGTACTTCTAACCAGCCACATCCGACTTCATAACGAATCGCCGTCGATTTACAGTACCCTGTTAGTACTGATTCCAAATCTGATGTGATAGATACTCGGTCTTCTTCCTCATTGCTAAATTTTTCTACGTTGGTTCAACAGGTTAAGTTAATTCGAAAACTCTCAATCCTACATCTAAACCAACACCCGATATCCAGAGCTTACCAACAAACTTTTGGCAATCTGTTCGCAAATCTTGCTGTTCCTTCAGGTCGTAAATATCTGATCCCACAGGTAACTTCGCCGTGTATTCGTCCACCCCAAAACATAATTGCCAAACCTGTCAATTTTAATTTATTTATTAAAAAATTATTAATATGATTAAGACAACATTTATTATAAAAGTTTCTAAAAAAGTTTCAATACTGTATACACGTAACTCGTCCTCATGAATAATGAACAAATAAATTCGGTCACATTCTTCCTAACAATGCTACACTAACATTCTCTAGTTTCTTTATCCTTCGTATCTCTAGATTTATTCTCACACTCAAAAGGTGAGTCAACCCTCAAGTCTTGAATTCGGGATTTGTCTAATCCAGTCAGATAGACCGAAAGCATAAATGTTAAAACCGTACGGAACCGACTGGTAATTTTAATGGTTACGACAAAGGTGCACCTTTTTGCACGAATTCATTGGGAAGACTCGGGAGAACGGTTAAATAAAATGTTAAGAACTTACTCATTTAGTTTAATTTTATGTTATGTCAGAAGAAAAAAACACATCATTGCCGTTGCATAAATAAAATCAAAATTGTAACAATGTATTGCACGGAGCACGGGTTAGAAGGTTAGATATACGAATAATAAGTCATTTACTCCGTATATTACGTCGCACAACTTAATAATTGAGAATCTGCGTCCCTATAATACTTGCTCCCGGATCCAAATGTTCAATATAAAAATTTAGATATTTTTAAATATGAAACAAACACGACATACCCGCGATCTACAAAATACCACGAATTGAAAAACCCCTAGAAAACACTGGGGGTTATACTCTGGACTTATTATTCGTATACCCTGAGTTTTGTAATGGCAGAATTCAGATAATACACATTCTTTCTGAAATGATGGCTTATCGTCTACTTCTGCGAAGGAAAAGAGAAAGCCCCGACCAACCTACTATGCAGGTTCAGAATTCACCTCATTTTGATGAATGCAATACTGCCAGGTCGCAACTTGCACTACACCCACCCAATTTATTTTTAACCGTTCTTGGGCATCCTCGTGGTACCCGACTTTCCTACCCCATTACCACATTATACTGATTTATGAAAGCGAACGTCGGAAAAACCCTTGTCGGCGTGCGTAAGCAAAACGTTGTATTTCCTCATTTTCCTCAAACTTTCATAATATTATGCTTATTTTTAGAGAAACTGATGACTTTTATAATATGGAAGGATTGAAACATTAAAGTTGTGCAGAGTGCTGCAGAATGCAAATTAAAAAAAAATTTAAGTCATGGTTCATAAATATCTTGTTAAAAAATTATTTCATATTTTATGTTAAGTGAAAGTAAATTGACGTAATGAGGATGAATTACGTGTCCACATTGAAATCCTACGCAGCTGACGTGGGTTGTAAGGCTTAGAAAGTTTCAATGGCTTATTATTTACCTGAGCTCGTAAGTGAGATGGAATTCTTCGTCCTTTGCAAATTTCCAAAACTCTGTCCAAATTTGGACCTTCTTCATCTTGAAATGAAGTCTCCAAGGCCAAGCCCAACTCCCTGAATTAATTAGTGGTTTTCTCAAACCAATTTAAACTTCAAATTCATTTAAACGTCAAAAAAATCTTACCAATTCGTGTCCTCTTCCTCCATGTTGTTTACCCGCGAAGCCAGGGATTAATAGGTTAAATTCAAATTCTCAAAATAATAATACTCCGAGTGTGACAGTGCACAGTGCAGTGGGAGGGTCGTTGTATTTTGTAATTTTATGTGATTTTTAAGTAATACGAAAACTGGAAATAACCCACTTTTTATGTCATTTTGACCTTGGCCTTGGGATTGAAATTGGGGATTCTACACGCAGGGAGGTTCAGAACCTTCTGGTTGACGTATTATTCTTTCTGAAGACAAAATGGAGAAAGTCAGGGATACACCAGAGAATGGGCACACTGAGAATTTCAAATCGCGAAAGGTACAAGTTCTATTTAATTCCTGAATATTTAGTGGAAATTTGTTATGAAATCAACTATTTTATTATATTCTTAGCAGTTGATTTTTTTCTCCATTACTGGTTTTAATACTTACTTATGACTTAGTTTGAGTTTTTTTGAATACCAAAAGATTTTTATTCAGTCACTGTCTTCCATACAAAAAGATTGCCCAATCGACACAGAATACAAATGAATGCTTATTATTTTAACAATAGTACGCCGTTAATAGAATTCTACCCGTAGTAATGGAATGAAACTACATAGTAATAATTTCTACTATTTTTTTCTGAGAGATAAATTTTCTAATATGATGTGTTATATAAGTGATTAATTAGAATTTGTGAAGAACTTTAAGGGCAATATCACTATATCTTCTCGAAGACTTTTTGATCTTACCCGCTCTTTTATTGAATATGCTTCTGGGTCCTTTTTATCTCATATTCGCGCAGTGGTTTTCGGATTAGTATTTTCGAGTACAGAAATTAAACTTACCTCTAATTGGAAATTACAGATCCGGAATTTTGTATCCCGTTCAGTTATTAATTTCAATGTAGTGTGCCAGTAGAGGTAACTTTGAATTTTTTAACTGAACTCTTGTTGGTGGTTGGGGTACAAAATTAAGGTTCTCTAATTTTAAACGAGGTAAGTCTAACTTTTGTACTCCAAAAAATTAAGCCAAAATCTACTCGAAAATGAAATCATTCAAAAAAATACCAAAAGTATACAGGAGTCCCGACTCCTGTATACTCTGGCATTTCAATTTAAAATTAATAGCAGCACGCCATGTAAGATTCGATTAATTATCTACTTCTGTAATTCATGAAGTTTGGTCAAGCGACAAGTAATTGTACTTTTTACTGGTAATCGATAACGAATTAATAGAACAGACAGATTTTGAATGATGCAAGGTTAAGGTAGAATACAGTAGAACATCGTTGTTTATTGCATTAAAAAATGTGAGAGACTACTTTGATACCGAGTTGTATTTAGATTTTTTCTTGATACTTGCAGACCCCTTCGAATACTCCAAATTTGGTCTCCGCGCTTGTGGAACACAATGAAGCCTTGACCGCGAAATTATCTCTAGTAGAAAAAGAAGAATCTGCCAAGCATGAGGAACTTCTGAACATGCAAAGTCAGCTGGATGAACTCAGAGCAAAAATATCTGAGACTGACAAAGAATCAGAGGAACTGGAAGAATCATTTAATACCAAAGACGAAGACGATTCAACCAGCTTCGAAATCCAAACACTTCTTGCGACCTACGAGAGACTTAAATCCGATGAAAAAGTTTTTAAAGAAATGTGTAATGGTGAACTGGAGAGACTGCAAAGTTTGGCCGCGCAGACACGTAATTCAGATTTCAAACATAATGGTTGCCCTTATTCCATGGCCGCTATGGCGTGGCTGTGATCCTTTATCGCTGTCTATATCTATATTATAAGATACAGAATACCGTCGACAACAACGATACATAATAGCGGATTCCTTCGTTAGTATCCTTAGGCCAAATTTCAAATTACGACGTATGTTGTTCTTCATGAAAAAATTACGTCAATATTTGTTTGTCTTTTAGGGGCGGCTTTCAATTAATGACTTATTGGTGTTGAATCGGAATGTACTGGACTTTTAATATATTAAGTTGTGTCATAAATTCGTAGCTCACATAATGCACAAGCACATCATTTGCGTCGTATCTTTGTTTTCAAAAGTATAAGTTTTCAAGTTTCTAGCTCTATCTGGCTCTCTCTGTCGAAATAGTAGATACCCATATTTGCTCCCAATACCTGTCACATATCTCAAATTGAGATTCTCAACTTTAATCTTTATTTCTCTATGTACTTATTAGGGATGGACCGAATAGTGGTATTCGGCAAAAACCGAATACCGAATATTCGTATTCGGTCCCGAACCGAATACCGA
>JAQGCA010002037.1:0-15050 GCA_034698945.1 Protaphorura quadriocellata
TTGGGTGACCCAAGTTACCCAAAAAGTTGGGTCCGCTTGCTAAACGCAGGGGGCAGGTCACGAGTGTACCTTGTGAGCAATTTTTATTTGTTTCTATGTCGACAGAGATGGAGCCTGGCAACTCAACAGTACACCACTGAAATGAGCTACAATCGCCTTTCACTCCTGGAATCAGCAAAATGAAATAAAATGAACGAAGAGGAGAAGAGTGGAAGAAGCCATGCATTATTATTCAACTCTAGTGCACGTATGCGGGGCAGAAAATCGTCGATTTCCGTACCATATACAGTTAGTACCAGTAATTTTACATCTCACGCGTTCATTCTCTGAAGAGCCTGGCCTATGCCTAAGCTGAATTAGTTTGGAACGTGGCAGGTTGTGAACCACATTGTATTTATGTAAGTTAGGAAGAGTTTACGCAATTTAATTTAAAATCTCGTAGCACGTAAATCAGTCGTCATCTTGTGCAAAAAGGACTTCAAAATATTAGTACAGCGCTGTGTCTAATAAGCCCAGCACAACTAAATTCATTTAAGTTAAATGCAAATGCTGTAATGGTATTGAGTTCAACTATCTTTGGAGGACTGAGTTGAAATCAGAATCCGAAGCGTGGGGAGGTGTTCGTCATGTTTTGCAAGCGCAATAGTAGAACCTCCTCTATAGATGTAAAATTTCATCATTCTTGGTGAGGTGATAAGAGTAGAGTCGTATATATAATATATATAAGAGTATAATATATATAAGAGTATATAAGAGTCGAGCATGTCTGGCCATTCGACCATAAACTCAAGAAGAAACCTGTGAACTGAGCTGTGACCCAATTTTTCCTTAGAGTGAATTTTTATTCTCCCCAGAGCTAGTTTTGTAGCTCCTCCACCTCCTACGGCTCTAGCGTTCGGAGAACAAGGAAGGAAAGTACTCTTGGTCTTACAACCGATCCATCTAGCGGCACAACAGGTCACGGGGGCAATTTCGCGGCTCCAACGGCTCTTCGATCTCGGAATCCTTCTACGAAATCAGGGCCCCTTCGCTCTCAGAAGCACCTGCTCACATTGAAGTTCGCTAAAGTTGATATGATGAGTTGAGAAGAGAGAGGAATAGTAGATACATAGATAGTTAGACCCAATAGAAGGAGTAGTAGAATTTGGGATGATAGTACTGCCAACTGCATTCACCTTGACGATAGGAATTTAGTATTAGTCGCCAATCTAGGTTCATTCACTTATGAAAGATATTGTTACTACTGTATCTTACTTGTGCTGTGCATTCTATACTCACCATTTTATTAAGTTACCGCAAACATTCTTAACTCCGTGTCTTTCCAGAGTGATGATCAAAATTATAATGAGGACAGAGAACTTAGTACCTTAGTACCAAGGACGCTTCAAAAAACGCATTCGAACTTCTCTCAAAATCATCGTAAGCCGAGTTGTTCAAAGCCGCTATTCTGCAGAGCTGACATTAATCGCTGTAAGTGGTACTAAGTACAATTTAGTACATTCGGAGAGTACAGAGGATTATACTCTCCACGTCTCTTCCCTTTCTTTGTGTCTCACTATGTTATATTTAGCCCTGCCAGATAATAGATGAAACGGTGGTCGCTCCAGTTGAGCATGATTCCCATCCTCCTACGGCATATTTGCAGGCGTCATTAGCTGTTTGTTCCTCAGAAATATTCTGCAGTATCTCAAATCCACTTTTTTGGGTTGCGGTGAAATTCACCAACGGTAGGTCGTTCATGTCAATCGCTGAAGAATATTGCGTCAACGAAGTATTTCGCTTTACCAAATTCGGAAAATATCATCCTCACCAACCATGCGTAGTAGAAGACTCTCTTCTCGCCAATTTTGACATGCATCACGATTCCACCGGCCGGTTCCACGAGGAGCTTCAATTCAGCTGATCTAGACAACTAGACAATGCAACCGCCTGTTAATTAGGTTTATCTCATATGAATATACACGATATGCCACAGGAATAGTTTGTATAAAGCCGCTAATATATGTTGCCGAGCTGAAGTCTGGTGACTTCTTCAACTAATCTGGATTAGTAGTTTTTTATTTATTGGCATGTTTGTGCCAGGTTGAGGTCGTAATCCAAGTTGAGGTCGTAATCCAAGTCAATCTTTGTAGAAGGTATCGGACGTGATTTCCAACATCTTTTAATTCTTGAAACGTAATTTTGAACCCATGGAGTTTCGCAAAGTCCAGTAATTGTTTAGCCATCGGGAATCCTTTATAGTTCCAGAATACAGTATGCGGTTTGGCACCTCAGATTCGTCCAGGTCTTCGTAAAGATAACGCAGCAACAATAAGTAGGTTTTCACTGAATCATTTTTTTCCGCCAAAGATTTTGAAATTTCAAAGATTGGCGATATGGCGATAAGTGGTAAAAAAGGGAATAGGCTTTTTGAGAAATCTTATCACACAGGAGAAATAGCTATTCGTATCTCGAGCTCCTCGCCCAATCTTTCGATAGCCATCTACTGGTTTCACTCGACTTTGAATTTTTTTAGTTGGGCGAAATTCATTTAGTCAACTTTTTGCAAATTTACAACCTGGTACTGGTACGTCTGATTCGACTCAGCATGATTATATTATGGTCTTTTAGTTTTATCAAGGATTGTGAGTGAATTAATTCGCTAAGTATAAATTAGTAACAAGAAGCGATAAGTCCTTAAGTTCAGGTTCTGGTCCCCCTAAGCCTTTCTTGGTGTTATAATTATGGAAGTTCAAATATCCGAAACTCCGAGGCCGACAAGTTTGGAGGTTCAAGGCCAGAGTTGATGACCCGGATTTACGTTTGCAAACATTGTGGATATAAAAGTTCCAAATTGTATGGACTCAAAATCCATAAAGATTTACACCATCTTTGTAAATCTGCTATACTGAGGATGTCCACCGAGGCTGTTTTTAAGGCATAGAGTCAGTTGAAATAATAATTATCATAATTACTATACTGATTAATGTTAATATAATTTTTTTGAAATAAAATCGACAGTTATCAAAATCCTACTGTCGTCTTGTAAATGCTGTAGGGACAGAAAATTCGAGACTAGCATCAGAAGAGTTCTTGAGCTGTAGTTCAAGAAAATACCATATCTATACTTTGAGTCCAGATGTCAGGTCATTGACGGCCAGTTTATATTCATGACTGTCACGACATCTACACGTTTTCAGCTTTGATTGTTATTTATGGGGAATGGTAGCTGTTGTTGTGTTGAGATAAATTTATTCAGCGTTCAAAGAATCAAGAGCATGAATTACATTAAAAGCGTACATTATTTTCAGCCGGGTCTGTTTCATCGTGCCCATGTTGTATACTATGAGCCACTGGAGGAATTAAGGCCTTCGCGGTCGCTCAGGCCTTAATTCCACCAGGTGGCTCACAGGTATACAACCTGGTAAACCATTGTATATAATATAAAATTATAGGAGCTTTTTTATTATGCACCCTGAATTCACTCTTATATTTGTTATAAACATTGGGCAGGAATATTAAAGTCAGAAAATACGATTCCTTGTCATCCCCAAATGAAAATGAATGACTCTTTACTCCATGAAACTGAGGGTCTGGGTCTCGTCTGACGTCGCTTCGCTCGGCGTTGATTATTCTTCCAGGGGGCTTCCACGTATTCATCCTGGTGAACCATTTTACATAATAATCAAAATGTAAAATTGTTGGAACTATAAAACTTTTTATTATTCACCCTGTACAATGAAAGACGAGAAAGACAGAAAATGAAAAACTGATGATATTATCAAAGTGTGTGATGTGGGCTTGAGAATGGATGGAAGACGCTGATCCCAGCCTGGCCCCAAATATAAATTAAAGTCGGGCTGGGTGTAGATAATCTATCCTTATTGATAAGTGTAAGTCAGCCTTTTTACGAGTAGTTTAATTCGCAGTTCTCTACATCAGTTTATGCCATTCTGTCGTTATTTTGTTTTTGCATTCATTCAACACAATCACACAAGAAAGTCAAAAATATATGACTTGCTTAGTTTGATAAGTTAAAGTCACTCATTCAATCTCATGTGACAGCCAAATGAAAATAATTGCAAAAATGTAGAGTTTGGTAGTGCATATAAATTAATTATTGCGCAATAATGTTATGTGGCTTGGACAATGTGCTCGGTGCTGTCATGAAAAGTACGTATGTATGGGGTCATCTCCTCTCATTCTATTTTCTCGGTTGTGTGTCCGTGGCAAAAATTATTATTATGTGCATTGATGTATGAATGGGGACGCTCGCCAGAATAGATAATTGGACCTGACCTATTTCACTCGGAGTTACCAGAATATTAATTGAACAATCTCATGAAAGTCTATGGCTGCAAGTAAGTCTATTAATATTTTTATGTCCCACCCATTGCTGGCACAATTCATGCCGTAGCGAGCGTATACAATCTGGTAAAATCCTAACTTTTTTATTATGTACCCTGTATTCAAAAAAACAAAAACAAAATCATATCATTCCATGTGTGCATGATATTGATGACTATAAAAGTACAATACATCATTTATCAAATGCTATCGGTTTTTACCTTTATCAACGTCACAGTCGCATGATTTTTTTCACATTTTAATAGATTTTAGTGATACAAAAAATGATATCCATGTTATGTATCCGTCATAATTACCCGTTTTTGATTCATGTATTCTCGCATATTCATTTCTATTGATATTAATGGATACTTATTCGTAATGAGCCTTTGGGCCTTATCCAACGCTAATGCAATGTTGACTCGCGTTGTCTCTTCTGAGGAATTGAAATCAAAAGCTTTGATTTCCTGAAGGAATATTTGGCGGACATCATTCCTGAAACGGATACACATTGCAAATTTAAATTTTGAACTGAATGAAATTAAAATATCTGAACGTACTTTTTTATCATTTTCCACGACTGCTCTAAATCGAGCTCAGAATTTTGGAGATACTTCCAAAATTCCGGAGCTCACCGGAAGGTTTTTAGAAACAAACACTGGCTCCAATACAGACTAGACCGCGCATTTTCACTTCCGATATCGAAGAACAATTGGTATACGAAATAAGACCGGAAGAGGAAAGTGAATTCATGATCGTGAGATATCTAGCCATTTGGTAGATGTTTCGGAAATTACCCACGGGATAGAGTCTGTATGAGGAGCAAAACAAAACTTCACAGGGATACATAACGTACTAAGTCGATGAATTACATTTAGCTGTTAACCGCAGATAAGGTACATCTATTGCATAGAAGGATGAACTGGCCATAAATTCTGCAACATTTAATTCCTCTTTTCTAAGTTCTTTTTTGTTCTTCACTCTAATTTAGTCATATTTTAAAATATGTTTTTTGCAAAGTAGGGCAACTCAACTTTCTCCTGGACAGGAATAGTTATGAAATCAACACTTTGAAACTTCACCTGCCCGAATGTAAACATGGGTCCGTTCATCCGTGCAGCGCCTAAATATTGTCGTATCATGCTAGATTTGCAGCCTATCATAGCTAACAGCATACATCGGCTAGCATCTTGCCGCATTGAATATCATATACACAATACTATGTCCAGTTTGACTAGTCGGACGTCTTGCAGTGACAGAATCAAAAAATATCATTGACATTTCTCCAGATCATGGCTAACCCTGTATTGCCATAGTCAATACGGTCCCCGAAAAGCACCAAGACGAGAACGAGTACGCCCTTTGTATCACATTGAGAAGATTTTCCCGGGTCGTCTGCCAAATAAATCCCCTTCCCGAGCAGTCCGGGAGAGCTGACTCTTGGATCGAGTCCCTGCTTCCCAATGTCGTCCAAACTAGTTGACTTCCTCCATGACATATAAGAGCTAAATGCTCCGAGTAGGACGGTAGCATTGGATTCATTGGTACCGTGTTTGGCATTACAGCTAGAGCCAATCTATTAGACTCTAGGATATTAAGGGAGTCCAACGTCTGCAAATTTGTTGATTTGACTTGCATTTGACATGCAAACACATTTTCTTGCGTTAAAATTTTTCCATAACGCAGGACTGTACTTTCAATATGCTTGATTTTATGCTCCTTTGGAAATGTGCTTTTAACTTGTCGAAATTCACTTTAAAGTGGATCGACGAGATGCTACTCGAACGTATTACCAGAGGTGACTACAGTTATTAGGAACTCTTTCCAACCGGGCTTCCTATCGTATTGCCAATCCTCGTACACAGACTCTGTTGAAAGGATATATTTTTTTAGTTTTTTGCAAAATAACTTTTTTGAGAAAATCGTTAAACTGATTCCTAATTCACTTCAAAATGGGGGTCTCAGTGTTATACAAATCCCAAGAGCTGTGGTCAAAGCAAAGTACAGTATGATCGAAGTAATCCTAAAAAAATCGATTATTTTAAAACTAGCTTTTTGAGGAAAATATACAGTGAAATTCAAAAGTCCGTGATCACTGCAACATGCCCAAGTTTGAGATTTCAAGTATTCAAAGTGTGCGGTTGGTTATTAAGAAAGTCACAATTAGAAAGGAAACTCACAATTCGCTGTGAAGAAGTTCGTGCGCCGTGAACAGTTCTCATTTCTGGTTGGGGCAAGTTGCAATGACCACGGACTTTCGACCCTCACGGTCACGGTAATTAAGGTGCAAGCGCGATAAGTCCGTCATGCAGGCGCGCTATTCAAGACCAGGTTTTCCTTTTATTGAATGTTTTAAGTGCACTTTTTAAAATTTATTTATTTTGAATTCGACAGGCAAGTTTTTAAATTTTCAATTGCGCAATGACATAGACAACTCTTCTAAAATGCCCTATATTAGGTATATGAGATACTACTTATATACTATATACAATAACCTTTTGAAGTCGTGGTGTGTGAGTCCATTATTAAATCCGGATTTTGCAATCAAATTTTATCAAAACAACGACGTGAGCCAATGCTACAATAAAACAAACGACTATTTCTATAGGTAGTTGAGGCAAATCGGATTTAAGTTCTACAGATTCGAAAACACATTTCGATATCAAAATGCTTCAAAAATAATTTCCAACAAAACTCCAACAAATGCGAAAACCAACACAAATACAAAGTTATCCAATTCTTTAACATCTAAGAATTTCCAGAAAATCTTCAGAAGGGTCAAAGTCTAACAACCAATAAAACTAAAAATTTTCATATTCCTAAAAATCTAAAATTTCTAAATATTTCCGCTCCAGAAGGTTGTGTCTTGGATAGAATCTTGGATGAAGCTGGATATAACAATTGTAACATTAAAACAAAGATGACGGTCCACTGTCCTACATGATGATGACCATAATGATTGTAAAACTCACCAGTGACTGTCCACCGCTAAAAATGGTTTTAAATTATTTATCAAAAACGCGATTGCAATATTTGAATAAATTAGGGTGTTCATGAATTCACCATATTGAGTCCAGATTCTTCTCTGTCACTGCCTCGTACAGTGTGTGGACCCATTTAGCAAGTTTGTCAGATTAAGTCGAATTGGATTTGCAGCACTTTCAGTTCAATAGTAATTGAACTGATTTCCCATGGCGCTAATGACGCCGTGCATTGGGGGAAAAGTTCCGCTTTGACAGGATCGTCTATTATTTCACTAAGAGAGTTGAAGTAATCTACTTGATATTCGTATATTTATTACTAGTTGAATTTGGTGTTATTGGAACTGTCTTTTTGTTAACGCTGGTACAACTCTAATTGATGATGATGTGATCATGTGTCATGTTTACATATTTTTGACGAATATATCAAACCGATAAGTAATAAAATAGAAAGACTGAACAAATATTTTGACCTCATTTTAATTTAATAACTTTAATAAAATAATGATATTGGAACTAGTGCCACTTTAAAGTTGGAAAAATAGAGTACCCGTTAACTTGAAATTTCCGTTAGCATGAACTTGCTGTGCATGAAGGCGGCAGAGTATTTTTCAAACTTTTCCCGATAACGTTTTATTATGTTAGTAAAATTGGGGATTCGCCTAGTTTATTCCTCGCGTTTTTTGTTTTTGTTGACGCAAAAATTAGAACGGAGAGAACTCATGTGTGATTTGAAAAATAAAAAAGGATGAAAGAGTTAATTGGCGATAGGTTTTATTTAGTGAATTTATGGCACATAAATATCTGTCCTTATTATAGAATGTTGGTTAAGCCGTAGTTTAAACTCAAAGAGAGTAAAAGATCTAATAGCGACTACATTGGGTTAATTCTAAACTAGACTTAACTATACCCTCTCCAGATCTAATCTGATGAGGTGAATAAAGATTCGACCTTATATACTTTGGCTTGTTGTACCTAGTACAGATAGTTTTATAATTATTACTAATATTTATTAATATCATCGTAGAATCCCGTTCTGTGTGAATCACATGGATCGGGAATCTCCCTGATCAGAGGAGATTTCCTTTCCACTTCCCCCCAGATATGACTCGTCCTTTCCCATGTCTTTTGATGGTTTTCTCTCGTCCTCCGGCTTGTGTGATGAGTCTATGTGTGGTGACTGCCGTGTCTTTGTCACTTGGGGAAATCTTATCCGCTTTTCTGTATCTACGAACAGACCTCAAGGCTTGTTCTGAGTCATGTTTTACTACTGGTTTTGTCTATTCTAACTTACACCATAGGTCACTAAAATTCCCTTAACTTGATCTAGAATTCCCTAACAATTAGAACTGCAATGCTTTGCCAAAAATAATTTGGAGAAATACAATACCTACACTTTTCGATATGAGAAATACGGCTATTAGTTTCAAATGTCTTGTTCTTGCTGTTCTAGGAAGTCCTGACGTACCAAATTCCGCCGTATTGCGCGTACGATATGGACTACAAACCAAAGTGCTAGAAAAGTTAATAATTGTATATAACAAATGTACGTATTAGCGGTGATTGAATTATTGAATTATTGATTGACAACTGCTGGATACATACATACCTCTAAGCGTATACCAAAGAAGGAGCTCATATGACTAGCGTATCATCAGAGTAGTAACACCCTCAAATTCGCTGTCAAGTCCTGTGCAGCTAATCTTACCAGCTACCACGTGCAGCGAGCTGGATTTTGAAACGTTGTAAGAACCGTATTTTGTACAAGGTTCTGCTGCAGTGTTGTCTGTAAAGCACTTCTACCTACCACGCCGGCACTCGTTGAAAGAGTTTTAGAGCAGATTTGCGACACGTTAGACGATATTCACGCTACACTAGTACTTGAAAAAGCGTTCGAAATATGTACACAAAATACTACTTTTCAATTTCAATCGAAGCATCCTATTGCTACCTAAGCCGTACTAACTGAGTAGACTTACAATGACGTGTTGAAATAGTCCATCAACGTCGGTCCAATTGCTACTTCATCCATACCTACTTTCTGTTTTGGTGTAGATCTGTTTTTGGTCTGGTTCCTCCTCCAACCGCCACGGAGGTTTTGAGTTATTCAAGTCATAGGCATTGTCATTGTTCTTTGTACTTTCGCGTTCGTCATCATTGCCGTAGATGATACGTGCAGACTTTCTTCTAATTATGGGTACTCTGGAATTGCCACATAGTATTTGTAGTGTTCTCGGTAAAAGGGTCATGTCCGACACGAAGTTCTCAGCTGCTTAATCAGGATACGGAACAATTAGTAATCCTATCGAGGAAAGCATATCCTGCTTCTCTTCGAATTTTAACTCAAAGTGGGTGGACTATGCTTGTAATTAAATGCTAGTTAACAATTGGCACAACTAATGATGAAATCGGATTATAATAATCTAGCAGAAGCTAAATAAATCATACTTGAACTATGCTTGCAATTAAATGCAAGTTAACTTGGCTATAAAGATACACAAAAGTCGAATCATTCAGTATTGGAGTTTGAAAACACAAACTCCAAGTTTCGCCAGACAAAGCTTCGGTTGGCAACGTATCCAAGACATCTTGAAAAGTAAAGGTGGGCTCAGAACAGGGTTTAAGTTTAACACTTCCGTAGTGAGGTCGTCACCTGATTCGATTTGAATTGAAATAAATGAATTCGCCAGCTTCGGATATGTGTATATATATATATTCCTGTTCCAGACAGTGATATAATTACAACATTAAAGGATTTTAAGGAGATTCAGATTCTCACATAAGCACTAACTCAATCATAATTATACATTGGTGATTGTCCGTACGTGATGCGAGGACACACAGTCGAATATTTAAACTCTAATCTCCACCAAAAGAGAATTGAGACCTGGAATAATTATATCCTCGCGACCAAGCCTGCTAATTTTGTCCAACACGTTCGCCCCATGCGGTGAGGTCAACTCGAGTGCGTTCACTGGCACTCCCTGGTAATAACAAAATATAATATTGGTGAATAGAAATTCATTTTAAAAATTTTTGTTTTAAAAAAAAACAACTTTCTATCCGCTCTGCGTAACTCTTCTTAAGTTGACACAATTAACAGTTTGTCATATCATTGGTATAGCAGAAGTCATGACTGCTGCCATACATGCACGCTGTATTGTTGACAGCGTACATGGCTGGTGGCCTTTGATCAGTACAAAAAAATATTGATACAACATTGTCTTGTAATTTAATGTGATATGTTAGAACGTTTTTTCAATTTTGAAAAGTTACCAACGCAGGACTTCTGAGGTCGAGACATATTTCGTTCTTGCCACGACTTATGAATGTGACGCGACCGATTGTGAATAGTGTTAACTCGAGTTCATTTACGTTTATACAATTCAAAGTATTGAAGTGAAACATAATGGTTTTAAATATGAATCGAGAGAAGTCACCTCGGGCGCCTTTTGATAGAAACTAGATATACTTCGCCCTTCATTTAATCCTGCAATAACAAAGGTTGGATATAAATTTCTTTCAGATTTTGTTGTAATACAGCAACACGAGTACAGCGTGACGCAAACGAACAACTAAAAATATCGTTCCAATTAAATTATATATTAAAAACAAATTTGAATTAAACAAATTGAATAATTTTACATCAGTTAGATGATGCCCAAAAGTAACGATAAACTAGCCCCATACAGTAATTCGAAATGCCAAATCAGAACTTAGGTTGTTAGAAATAGTGACAAGAACTCTTTGATGTTTTCCGTGATTGGACAATTTTGATTTCCCGCAATAAGAGCACTCAAAGTAACTGTACGGGGAAGCACTTTTGGGCTTCACTGTATACTGTAAATTAATATTATTAGTTCATTGCCTTGGTAAGTCTTGCCATGTGAAAATCCAAGAATTTTATGCAGATCGTTCATGTAATGCCTTGAAGTCTTGTATAAGTACTAGGCCAGACTTTATATTAATTCCAAGGATAAGCTCTGTTCCCAAATTTCCGGGCGCTTTTGAAAATCTCGTATACAGAGGAAATTACTGACACGAATTAACTCAGTTCCGAAATTAGTGACTTCTTTTGTAAATCTTAACTCTCCAAGTTTGGTGCAAAGTAGAATACAAGAATTTGATATTTAAATATTGTTAACTAGTATGTAGTAAAGAAATTTAAGATGTGCCTAAATACGTATATCACATTTCAAGCCATTCAGTATGACAATGTGAATTTCTAACTATTGTTGGTCAATTGTATGGGTATATTTATAAATACGATTGTGACCAATTTAAAACTTAGAGCAGGCTTCGGCTTATAATGGAACCACTCGAGGTGTTTCCTTGAGATTGCATCCAAATTGCTCGGGAATAATATTTTTACAATGCTGATACTCAAAATAGATACGGCCATGGGCTATCTTGAAGATCAGATGACATGCGCGGGCTCGGCAGCTGGCTAAGTGTCTCGCCCGTTAGCACGGTAGCTTGGTAGAAAACAGCGTTAAAGAAACCATGCGCTCAATGCGGCCTAATTATATTAATACAGTTAGAGCTCGGACTGTCTGGTTCGCACCGCGGTCCAATAGTCCGGTCCTGGTACAGTCCCGACTTTATTTGGATGGCAGAGAAGAGAGACCGGTCCCATCCCGGTCCAAGTATTGGACGATCCTGTGTTATGGCCGGGACCAGGACCTTACCGCCCTATCTCTATTTTCACTAGAGTTATATATATATATAAGTGTCAGGATTGTAAAAATATCATTCGAACAATTTGGACGCAATTTCAAGAAAACACCTCGAGTGGTTCCACAGTCAGAATTTGACAAACTAATCACTTGTTGCTCTGCTTATCCTAAAATCGATGGTTTTGTTTTATGTAATATAATTTTGTCATCGTCAGTCATACTGATTAGTCATATGTCGAAATTCAGATTCATTGTTATTCCGTGCTATCATATTTTGACGTAATTAAATGACATGCATAAGGCGAGCAATACGCAGGTTTTGCCCGCCATATTCGGGACCGAAATTCGACAAAATTGATGTGGTGCATGTAATATTTTAGTCTCACAAAGTAAAATGGTTTAAGAGATAGTAGTGTTCAAAGTGTGTAAAAATGTCTTATCTAATTTTAATCCAATAAATCTTAAGCCACTGCAAAACAGTCTCAATAAATTATGATTCCATTAGCAGTCGTGTAAAAATATCAGTTTAATAAGGTATTCATAGTTTATAAACTAGTTCGCGCATGTTTAGCTCATAAAATACTGTGTCAAAATTTCAGTGCAATATGATATATTAAATAAGTTTTTAACCTTCAGATAAGTGGTATTGAAACCCTATGAAATTTTATTAGGTATGGGAGAAGTAGCCAGACTTTATTTATGTATCGAAATTGTAAAAATTAATAATACTCTACTGTACATGTCCTACTGAATTAAAATTTCAAATAAAATTACACGTAGCTGGAATATCATTTGACATTTAGGTAATAATCTTGAATAAATTCTCAACATTTCTATATCAACACATTTCATACACCAAATGTATTAACTGACGTTGGACATGAGTCCCATTTTTGTGGAACCAGGTGGATCCATCTTGGCGTACAAAAGTGAAGAGAAGTCCGTTTTCCTAATTGTTCAAATACAGGTGATAAGAGAGCGGTTGAACGGTAGGAGTGACAGTGTCCTTGGGCCATGGATTTTATTAATATAATGTGCTAACCCGTCCGTAACATCATTTCATGCGGCTGCGCCAAAGAAATTCTAAAATAATCTGCATTTTTTTGGACACCCTGTACAAAACAATGGATTTCCCAAGATTCGTAAATAAACTCCTCATAAGATTGGTCCATGCGCGATGTCGATGTTTCAAAAGATTGGAAAATTTGTTGAAAATTCAATTCACCATGTCAACAAGCTTAAGTTCGGTGACCAAAATACCGTCTGATCTAATGTTTTTGGGCACCGAACAAAAAAAAGCAAGTTTTTTTTTAGTAAACAAACGCATGGACTAACCTCTAGAGAAAGTTGGTCGTCTAGGAATCTTGGGATTTCCATTCCTTAAACTTTTATTGCCATGTCGTCTACAATACTCAATGCAAGGAGTCTCCTATACACACATAGGCCCAATGTACGTTGTCAACGCTTTCTTACTAGGTAGGAATAATATTTTAACCCTCAAACTGACAAAATTGAGTTCTTCTAATTTTTCGGTTAGAATTTATTTATTTTTATCAAAATTAAAGTCATAGTTGTAAAATTATTTCAACATAGGGGCTACTACATTATTAACGTCCGTTTCTCTGATGTAGTACCATCGATGATGTCAGCGGGTCTATGATGTCATGACAAAGTCTTGCTTAGCACAACCAAAACTTTAACGATGCTACAACATTTCAATCAATTGCATGGGGAATTAAATTCTCAAGGAAAATTCGAGACGTGTCTGCTATCTGCTTTAACTTACTCATTGCCAGTTTTGTTCGCATTATGAAAGAAGAGGTGAAGAAGTAAAAGCAATTAAAAATCAAAAGTCCGTGTACGCATAATCCGTAGCTTCGTAGATTCCACTATGCATTGCACACATCCAGTCCAAGAATATTCTGACTTGAAAAATTTCATTACAAGGGAAGCTCACCAGCTGTGGCCCACACGCAAGACGAACCCATCCTTTCAATGCTTCGGTAACAAAATATCATAACTCGTCTGCGGAAATCATAATAGTGTGTGACAGACGCCATGCGAAATCAGTTGTACTTATAACCAAGTACAGAAAATGAAACCGCGTCCTATCTTGCTAAAATTTTGACATCTAGGAAAAATTTATATGCAGTTGGATACTCTCTGATTATATTGTCAAATAAGTTAGAAATTATTATCTCAGAACCCTTCCGTGTGATACAACCTTCTAGAGTAGACATATCAGGAGAAGTTCACAAGAAGGTCAAGCTCACTTTTCAATTCTTTAGGGTTTGGGTTACACAGACCATAATTAAATAACTAAAATCTCAGATAGTCTACAAGCTCAACCACCCTCTGTAATGAGCATTATGTTTATTCAAACTTAACACCAACTAGTAAACTTGTACATGGTGAACTAAAAAAAAGTGTGTCAGCCATTTCTACAATTGTTTGTTGACTAATTTTGTTGCACGGGAAATCTGAATCTACTGCATCCTAAATACGTCGGACCGAACTCAATCTGTCCGGTGAAGTATTCTTTCGGTTTCCGTGGTCCTTGGTTCAGCGCAATGTGACAATGTGACATTTCATGATTTATTATGGCACACCCTGTCACTTTTTAAACGGCAAGCATAACTTCCTGCTATGTATACTATCATATAATAGAATAGAAGAGAATATGTAAAGTTTATATAAAAATTAAATCCACTGAAGTGTTTATCTAAGGTTCGGAATCGGAAAAGATAGCCAGATGCATGGTCTTGATTATATTGTGATATTTCTGTTCGGAAAATTGTGTTTTTTCCAATTCAAATTTTTCAACTTTGGCGTCGTGAGCGTGATCGCTTGAATTTTGTAAAAAAAAGCCCGCCAATCAGATTCAACATTTATTTATATTCCGGAATGTGTGGTTGAAATTCAACCCAAGGATGTGGACCATGCATTGTATTCTCATGGGGTGAAACGTGGATTAGATTGAAAGTTGCTGAGAAATGGAAACCACAACATGCTAGGCCGGTGCGGGCCCATTTTTTGCAACTGATGGAACAAACGACTTTTGTTCCAT
>JAQGCA010002038.1:0-15049 GCA_034698945.1 Protaphorura quadriocellata
GGCTATCCAGGAAACCAAACCGCATACAAATCCGACAACGGGTGGCCCGGCAGCATCCATTCAAAAGGGGGCACTTAGTTACGGCCCACCCTGTATTATTATGCTGTGAAAGTCAATGTCACGGCTAACACATAACCTATATTACTAATTATTTTAATTGGTATATGAGTCAACGGAAGTGCAACTGAGATGCGGGTTCTAATTAGTTCTGCACACGAAAGACTGTGACTGCTCAATATAGTACCCATAAAACATTTTACACCTTAAGTTATTTTTATTATTATCCTTTTGTTCTTGACTTTGACTTAGGAATGACGGAAGCAAGGAATTGTTCTAAAAACAAACTTCCCTTTTATGGATGAATCAGTAGCATTCGAAATAAATTAAATGGAAATATGACGTAATTTTTTTGAGTTGAGGGCTCGGCGCTCGATAAATTTGCCTGCACAGTTCCTGATTCCATGTAAAAACAGTCAGGAGATAACGAATTTTTGAGATCTCTATGTATCCCCAAAATCTATTTTCGGAGCACCACTATTATTAAGAATATCCGCCAAATGTTAGAAATGGTTGATTTATTAAAACACGTACAGAATAAAAATAAATTACGTAAGTGAAGGAAATTACTGATATTATAACAAAATGAAAATTCAAAAATTTTAATAGCAAACGCAACCAAAAAAGTTTGTCATAGTTCTGCAACGATGAAGTAGACCGCACCTGTAAGCACTCCAGACTCCATTTACACACTTGTAGAAATATTGGTCCCTGTTCGGTGCTCCTACGCTTGCTGCCAATTGATTGTAGCATACGGCTTGATTCCGGGAGCAAGATGCTGGGAGTACGCCATTTGGTGCCCCAGCAGGTATGACCGGAACATCCTTGCAGAAAAATGAGGCTCGTTACCGCAAATCCAAGGATCATCACCAACAAAATCACCAACAGAGGTTGTTTAGCAAACATTTTAGCGTTCTTGATTGGATTTCACCTACAAACTGTAAGATGTGAGTTAGTTAATTTCCTTCATTTCCTAAAGTCAAAAAATGGTTATCGGCCCAGTGGGTCGTAAATTTTTGGACTACTATTTTTCCTTTTGTTCACTATTCTAAAAATTAAAATCACACTTACAAGTTGTTGGCTTTCGGAAAAAAAACTTACTGTAACCACTCATAAACTAGTAATATGTTGCAGTTAAGAGAGCACTTTCAGGAAAATGCTACTGGATTATAAATTAAAATTCTAACAATTTCTAAATCAAGGTCCAAATCAAGGAGGCTAATCAAAATCAGTCTTCCAGGAATATTTAGGTCTCATGGTATTGCATTTCGGCTAATTTGTTTAGTCTCCTTATGGTCTTAACCTAAATTAAGTATGAAATCAAGACTTACGGTGTAGTACTTTCGAAAAATGAAAATATTGATATTAATTATTTACTTTGAAATTGTCTATTTTTGCAAGTATTAATTGCCACGATTATTTGACTGTGACTATGACTGAATGCAATCCGCTTTAAATATAAATATTTTCCTTTGTTCTTTACCGCCATCAGAAACTACAAAAATTAGTTTTATCAGGAATTACTTTTAGTCTGGTCTTCCCGGAATGGAACTGACTGGGCCACGAAATATCAATAAATCAAATCGTGTTTAGTCAACATTTTACATTGATTCTGTTTAAATTTTTAGATAATATTTACAACTGCCCATAAGTCTAATTTTGCATGATAATCCATAGATGTTGTAAACGGCTTTAAGTAATCCAATTCGCATCATCAGATGACCTTATGTCGTACAACGTGCATTACTATTTATTTTTAATTCTAATTAAGCACAGAAGTGTATCCGACATAATTGACCTTAATAAATCATAAAGCTGTCATGTATGCTTAGGCTTCCGAGTTCCAGTTCCAGTTCCGGGTTAAATTTTCCCAATGTCAATAATACATTACTAGTGACCTTATCACATGAATAGAATGTCAATATCAATAGTTAGCATTTGTATAAAAATATTCGAATACTAATTATAGGGTTATTCTATTGTTAATTCATTCCTTCTCAACTCGTTTGACTTTTTACAAAGTTACTCTGTCAAATTTTGCTAATTAATTCCAATATTCTTGAAATTCCGTTTAGAATTTGTAGACTTCAGAAACACATGTGTACGTGTCAGATTTATCTCTACTATCACAAAAAAGCTAATGTGCAAATGATAATAAAATTACACAAATTCTGTATTGAGATTGGAAAGTTTGGGTGACGGAATATTTATGGCATACCGGACAAATATGAATGTATTTGTGGATCTCACTAATTGAAGGTGAACATAAGAAAAGGGCTTAACGTAAGACTAATAACATAGACTTAATTTTACTTCTTAAAATATTCAAACCGCGGTTTTTGTTGTTTCTGCGTGAGAAGTTCAATTTTTACAGCATAATGAACTTAGAGATCAGAGGCCTCCTTAACCTTTAGCAACCCTTTTTTTATTACAGTTAATATAGAAATTTTCAGTCGGAAGTTTAGAAAATTGAAAGGATTGAGATATGTTTGACACTCACTCGAAGTGTCAGTCAATTGTCCAAGTGGACGCGATAGTGACACAATCCCGTCTAGCCACATCTATGAAATATTCAGACGACATAAGCAAAGGCGTCTGGCGTGCATCTGATATTTGCTCATAGTCCCAATGAAAATCAATTTGGTTATCGTACTGAACTGTCTGGGCCATGGAACTATGACATGAATAAAGAATTCTCTGACCCTGACTTTGAATTTTCTCACATCTACAGTAAGCCTACAATATCAGGTGATTTTCTGAATTTCTTGAATGGACACACCATCACGATTGATCATGACAAGCCTTGAAGAAGAAGTTTGAATGAATAGTGCAACTTCTGCATAGCAGGTAGCTGCAAGTCCTAAATCTTGACCATGTTAGTATTTAGAAAATTGTCCATCGTTATCCTCACATTATTCTACACTGGTGTACATTGTCAGACTGAACTTACCTTCCCACGACAAATCCCTCCACCAGACACAGTTTCTGAATTGTACTTTGCCATTAAGTTGACGTCATTAGCAAAAAGTGCGAATAATCATAGTTCAAATTTTATAGGTCAAACATGGATTTTTGGTTGGTGGGGAAAATATTCAGAAAATCTCCGACAAATTCAGAACGACAATTTTTCGGAACTTTATCATTCGGCCTCCCTGTCCGATTTATACCCAATTGTAATTGTCCCGTGTTTCGGAGATGAACATGCTAAAACAAATTTCTCATACGATCGTGAATTCGACCTAAAGGATTTACTAAACCCAACCAATTTTGGACCACTCCGATTAGCTACAAATTATTTCTCAGTGTTTATCGCAGCCGAAGATTGGAATATTTCAATGAAAATCACAAGAGCATTAATTGTCAGAAAATTCGCCCGACCTCATTTGGACTATTTCTTTTACATCGGGGAGTCCCAAAATCTAAGATCACTTTTTGAAACTTTTCAACTTCGTGATATGCGATATAAATTTGGAATCGTAATTGACGGAAGAAATTTGCTTTCAGTAAAATTTCAAAATCCTTGTCAAGACAAAAACGAAGAAATAAAAATAAAAATATTCGATAGGAAATGTGACACGATTATCAAAGACCGACATTACCTCGTCACAGCATGTAAAGTTGAATCCATGGTCCGGTATGAAAATAATCCGGACGGAAGTTACAAATGGAGAGCTGGGTCAGTCGTCGCAATGTTTTTGGAAGCCAGCCGACGTCATAATTTCACCTTTGACCTCAGATACGCCCATTACGACGGGGCGTCCGGATTTAAAGAGAACGGAGTCTGGAAAGGTGCGATTGGTGAAGTTTTGAGTCGGGAATCCGATATCGCGTTCGCAGTTGGAGTCACAGTGTCCAGATTGCCAATAATTGACCCTTCGATTGCCCAGACAAGAATATCTCGAGTATTCTACATTCGCACGCCACCTCACCGTACAAGTTGGAAAGCCATATTTTGGCCGTTGTCCCCAAAGGTTTGGATCTTAGCATTTGTATCCTTCATCATCGTGGTTCCTGTCACCTATTTGAGTGCTAGAGGAGAATATCCTCAAGGGTCACTTCTATTATTGATTTCGGAAGTACTTTTCCGAATTTTATTCGACCAATCAGCAAAATTAAAAATATGGCGAGGTACTCGTATCCGGGTCATGTTATTTCTGTGGGCTATTTTTTCAATTGTACTCGGCACAGGATATCGTTCCAAATTATTTTCATTTTTGAGTTTCCTCGAAGCAGACCAAATCCCAGAGACACATAAGGAATTGAGTCTATCAAATTATAAAATTTATTTTCGATACATGGGAGGCATCGCTTACTTGTACTATTTGAATTCAAAGGATCCAGTTCATCAAAGAACACTTCAGAAATCAACATTAATTAACAGCTCACAAGAATGTGTACTCCGAGCTCTACTTGAAGAGAACGCGGCATGTTTGGAATACCAAGTCAATGGAGATTTTGCTATCCAAATGAATATGACCTTAAATCCTTTCAAGAGACTCTCAGAAGTATTTGTGACGTCGAAAGATAAGGAATTGAGCAATATTATCAATTGGTCCTTTCGGAAAGGATCACCCTGGAGAGAGTCATTTGATAAAGTAGTTTTATTTAGTTTGGCTGCCGGGTTATATGAAGTTTGGCAAGCTCAAGAAGCATATTTGACCCGAGTTGGAAGTGCGCGGTGGTTAAATAGTCAAAAGGATTCAAAAGTAAGGCAAAAGATGGAACAAGTTTTGGCAGAGGTCTCAACTGAGCCTAAGGCATTGAATGTTCGCAGTTTGGCAGCCGTTTTTGCTCTAATGGCATTGGGGTTTCTGCTGTCCACATTGGTATGGACAGGTGAAAAATTAAACCGTTATTGGACTGTAAATAGAAATATTACAAGTGATACAGATCTGAAGCCACAAGTACTGCCGTATGATGGCGTAATTATTCTAGAGTTTCAAGGAAATTCAAGAAGGGCTTCACAAAAATTGAGTAGAATTTAATGGCAGGAAATGTGACCACATCTACACATTACCAGTTCGCATCGGTTACAACTAATTAACATAATAAAAGAAAGCCTAATTGTAACTCAAGAAGAAAATCAAAGAATTAAAAATGTGGTGCCATTGCGCCAAATACAAATTAGATTTTGAAGACACGGAGGAGCCGAATTAGGAACAGTTTACGTCATGCTGCTACAAATTATCTCGCGGTATATTCCACAATTCAATGAAGCCGCCTTCTTGATTTCTTGCTTCAAATTTTGAAGCAAGATCGATGATTTCACATATTGATAGACGTGAATTCGACCTCAAAATTTGTCTCGTCGTAAATAAACACTTCTTGGGCCTAAACGCTCGAAACCTTTTGCTTTTAGAATTCGCGTGCTGCCATATTCGTCGTAGATGTCTATATCCAACCGCTCTAGCGCGCTAGACCACCTTCAGAGATCTCAGTAGTTAGGACACAAAATGTATGACTTCAATTTTCCCCGACTCCCGCTGGTTGGGCTTTAAGGGGAAACCGAAGTTTGTGGACCACCCTGTAGAACAGCCTGTGAATCACCTGAATATCACATTTTCGACCTAGATCGAATTGGACTGTTCGCAATATCTTGTATTATTGTAAAATAAGACTTTAACAATAAATCAAAATCATATTTAATATTTCAATTTGGAATTACTTTTTAAATAAAGTCAGATTAGATATGACGGACAACTATATATTTTTTTTAGATAGATAGATAAAGCCTTTTTTTATTTTGTCAATCTTTTCAGAATAAACTGTTGTAAACAAGAGGATTTCTTTAAATCAAAGCCACGTATTATTGTCTAGTTTGTAAGTTTTGTTACATAGTGATATTAGAGTGCATTTGCCCAATATTTACACTAATTCGAGATGGAATGCACGTACATATTGTGAAACATTCCAGGTGTAATGTTTTATTCGTTGAATTCGAGTAATGGAATTTCATTATCAACTGGGGCAAATATTGCATAGGTAGTAATATTTCACTTAGCAATAACAGTTTTTTGTTCACAAATATATTTCTTTGTAACATTTTTTGCAGATGTGAACCATTTGTAGGAGCCATCTTGCATACTTGTATGAATGTTCACACGATAACCGGGACTGGTCGTTGGTTGACTTATATAATTCGTGTATTCGATTGCTTCATTCGTGGATGCCCATGTCCCCTTTGGTCCGTCTTCGTAACTGCCGGACGTCCAAATGCTATATGTTTCTAAAAACGAAAGAAATGCGGATTTGTCAAAAATGAGGGACTCTTTACAAGAGAATTATTTAAAGTAACTGACATTTTCAAACTTATTAATCATTTAGGAGGATTTTCTGCGCTATTTTTTTTCCTACTCATAGGGGTAACCTCCCTAGACTAGAAATCAACCCAGATAATTGTATTCATGATTACGTAAAATGTTCAACTCACCCCATCGAGTCAATTGTCTGATAACTTGATCTTTGGCAGCAGTTTCGATGGACAACAAAGAACCCAGCCCTGACGAAACACATTCTGCCATTACGGTATCCCACCAAGCCTAAGTATTATTTACAAAAAACTGAATTAATTTAAACGTCTATTTTGATGGCCGCAAATATTCGGCGACTTGAGCCTACTCGACCGTTGCTGATATAGTAAGTAGATTCCATGACTTCACCATTCCTTCCATTATATCTGAATGAACCAAGTTTTGTAAACCCTAAAATTTGTAGTAACAATTCTTACAAAACAGGTACGTCCATTTTAAGTCGAAAATTTTTGAGAAAATTTACCCTTTGCTGAATCAGAGTCTAAGGTAATATCTTCTAAAGATCGGGCGAAAATTAATGGAGTTGAGGCTAAGGCCAGACCTACAACAAATAAAATCAAACTTGGCGAGTACATTTTATGTAAGATGTGAATTCGAAACTCGATTCAATTTGCCGTGCCGATATATCCCGGACTTCTGAAAACTTTATAGTTAGCCAATTAATTGTATGCGGGTTTTTATAGAAAATAATTTCAAGTGTTCAGTAATTTTCCGAAGTTTGATACTAGAAAAACCATCATTATTGTGTGATGGTTCAAGCAATCCTGACCTAATCGATCACAATATTAAGCAGCGAATTACAAATGCCATATTACGCAGTTTGTTTTTTGTAAAACCTTACATATCGAGTAATACTCAACAATTATATTCCAATGTCAAGTGGTAATCGCTTCATATAATTTATTGCCACACCCCCACCGAATGACCAGTCAGATCAGCTGCTGCAATTGCCTCATTTGTTATTATACATTCAACTCCGTTTAGTGACGGTCCTAGAAATTTGACCGTAATGAACCAGGCTCGAGTATAAAAACAATAAACACTTGACATGAGATTGAGAGGTGTGTGGTGGTCATTTCCGATTCCGACGTCAGCAAGCTCATGAATTGGTTTTTCTTAACCATAAAAATGGATAGGATTTTAAAACTAGTAAGATATACCAGTAGCATTAGGAAACGAATATATCAACTCACCCCGTGACAACTAATCTATGAAACACCCTCTTTACTCCCATGAATATGAACATCACGTCAATTTTTCGTTTTCGATACTACACGGTTTTCGCTGGACTGCATTGAGAGGAATCCAATATAGGTTTCGACCTCCTATCGTGTACTTGCTCGTAATTTGCAGTTATGATGTGGATGATGAAAATAGACTATTAATCGTTACTTAAAAAGAACAGACCTCCAATCTGAACATTTATTTACTATTTCATAAATATATTCCGAAGAAATGTGCGGTCTCAAAATTCACACCAAACAATTTCAAGAGCATTGGGCCTAAACTTCAACAGTGTGGACACGTTATGATATTTTAGTTATTCTGTCATTTTGTAATTCATTGATTTACTAATTGTATTATTATTCATAGTTATTGCATTTAAACAATAAAAACAATATTTCTCAACATAGAGGAGGGTTAATGCCTGGCAAAAGGAACTAATAATTATTATCATTTCTGTGCAAATCTTCAACGGATTGATCGGATGCAATTTATTATTGCTTCATTTGGAAATAAATGGTTAAGTGGTAGTATTTGGTGTGTTTAAAAAATCACAATCGCATTAAACATGCATTCCTACATTTTATATATAAAAAAAATTAAAAAAAAAAACTCTCTTCTGACTCACAGGTTACTACTGTCTATTCAAAAACAATAGGCCTCTGCTAAGGGAAAATAGTTTGTTTACTTCTCCATAAGCCATGTATATTTTGCAAAATATTTTAACATGGTTGTTTTCGTGGAACGTCCGTAGTTATGGAATTTCTAGAAGCCTATTGTTTTTGAATGGACAGTACCATTTTCCTGTTATTATGTTGAAGGTGCAATCGCTACCTTTTGGGTAGCAGAGAAGAAAACTCTGCTCCTATCAATTGGAAAACCCCTACATTTTATATATTTTAGCTGGTGATCTGGAGTTAACTTTAGTCTACGCATTCAGGTCGACCATGATGAAAATACGGATGAAATTAAAATACCAAATTTGAGTTTATCAAAATAACACGTTTTTATTTGTCAGTTTTATGCCTGGTAAAACTTTTGTAGTTTTACTAGAGCATAATTTTCTGGGGTATTGGGGAATGACTGACATCCGCGTCATGAATATGAAAACGATAGTCAATGCACAGTGAATTTTAAATGGCGATATTTGTCTGTTCACAAATGTATTTGTTTGATGTTGAGTTTGCATAAGTGACCCATCTGAAGGAACCATCCTGCATACTCGTGTAGATGTAAACGCGATGACCAGAATTCGTTGAAGGTGGATTTGCATAATTTGTATATCCAATCAGTTCATTCGTGGATGCCCATCTCCAATTTCTCCCGTCCTCGTAACTGCCAGATGTCCAAATACTCAACGATTCTAATACAGAAAAACATTTATGAAAAAGTATTTCAAAAAAAAATTAACAAAAACAAACTCAAAAATTCCAGATGATTTGAATTATTACCCCATCTAGTCAAATCTGTGATGACTTGGTCCTCGGCAGCTGTTTCAATTGATAACAATGACCCCAACCCGAAGCTAAGCAGTCAGCAAATGCAGTGTCCCACCAAGCCTAATTACAAAAGACATCTGTCAAAATCTAAATCAAATTTGTGAAATAATTCAAATCAAATCTAAATTAAATCAAAATTTTGAAAGCATTAGAAATTATTTTAATTACCCGACCATTGCTGAGATAGTAAGTGGATTCAACAGTTTGACCATCGTCGTTTGTGTACTTAAACGAACCAATGTTCGTAAACCCTGAAATTGTGAAAAGAAATGCTTAGCAAATTTCGAATCAAATCAAACATTTAAACTTGTCTACCTTCAGCAGAATTAAGCGACTTGCTTTGAACAACCCGAGCTAGAACTAAGGGGGTCAATGTGACCGCGAAAATCAGAAAAATTAATTGGGAGTTCATTTTTACGCTATTAAAATTAAAACACGAAAGAAGGTATTAATTAATTCGTTGAGAGCTTAATTAAGTCAAAATTTTTGCTATCTGTCATCAATGTCACTGCCTGGAAAAAACCTCTGATCATAGAAGTTTGGAAAACAAATTAATGACACTATTAAACACCTGGCCGACAATTCCGTTGTACTTCGGTGTCCGCACAAGGGAACCACCTTTCACGTATAATTTATTTACAGGTAAAATGCTCACGATTTTTTACTTCAAGATGCCTCGTCACACATACACGGCTGATATAATTATTTGAAATGTCTGTTGCAGTCAATCAAATTTTATCCGGAAACAAAACTTATGTACGAATTAGTACTCTCAGTGCAATTCAAATAATTTTTATTCTCGATTGTTGAATACATACAGGTTTTACATGAAATGTTGTTTCCTCGTTAGTCAATGGCGTTAGTTAGTTAGCCAATTTAATCAATCTGGTCGCTGTAATTTTGAAGTACTCTTCAACTAATGTAGGCACACCCATAACCAGTGACCAATAAATTACATTGGAATGAAAGATCAATTGGATTGCCAATATAAACCTGAGATTTTTTTTGCTTATTTCTCTCAAATGATAGTTACAACGGTTATGTTTTCCTGACATTAATCAACCCGCCTTCAAGATCAGTAAGGGAATGATACCCAGGCAAATGTAGACAAGCTTAACTCAATTATATCATTAAGGGTTGGTTTTAGGGGATTATATGGCATGTCCGACGAAACTTAAAATCGCTGTGACAGTTTGCCAGCATTCCGATCTGTAGTTCAATAATTCTAATGAGTAGTTTCGGAAAATACGTTTTATTAAATAAGCAAAATAGTAAATACGTGGAAAGTGTATTATCACGTGACAGTAAACTTTTAACCGATAAGTAAGATTGGGTATGGAGAAATAACCCTTCGTGCGATTTGCTTAAATTTGGGATACCCCCAAAACTCAGTTCATAAAGAACACAGACTAATCAGGGTACCATAGCATCAATTTTGGTAGAGTTTACACTGGGTTACACCTTGATATTATGGCATGTTCTTGTTACGAAAAGTTTATACCACCAAATGCACATACGAAATGTCCGAAAGATCTCGTTCTGTGAATTACTCTTCTAATTATTAAGAGTTCTTTTTTTTAAAACCAAATCTTCAATCAGTCTCCGTTTTCCATCCAACACAAGGTATACAATTACAATTTGCTTTAGAATGTTTCGAGCGGCTTAATTAAAATTACACATGTATTTAGATCAGAATAGCAATGAATTGTTGGATGACGTTATCAATATGTCAAGAGGACAGTTAAGGTAGTCATAATGATTAGTGCTCCCTAAATAATTCACAAAGTTTATTTCTGCTACAAAATTGGTTCTCCCCAGCCAAAAACAAAAAAATTCCTATCTTACCTGATGAGTTTATAGTATATTTGAATAAATTGCTGAAAGGTTGAGTGGCAGTGGGGATCCTAATCAAAAAAGAAATAGAAACGACTTATGCTTGTATGGATAATTTTGCTGGTTCCACTGTAAGTGTAATCAGTTTACTCCATATGAGGTCAAAATTGGTTAAGTTAAGTAAGGAGTCCAGCAAGGGAGGTCACGATTTAAGTGAGGTACTCCGGTTATGCTAAATGGTGCATCAAATTAATCGATTCTCTTACATTTTGCGAATTTGAAATAAGTCCTCTGAAGTTGTAAATATTTTTTGTAGTAGGAAGGTTATTATCCAACCTTGACCTTAGAGGCAATCAAAATCATGTTGCAGCATTAGGAATTTAAGATAACATTACAATTATGGTAGTGTAAGTGGGTAATCAAGTTATGATTACACTTGGAGTATACATTTGTTACACACAACATTGTGCATGTTTTTAGGAGGAAGTCTAGTAAAAGGAGGAGTCAAGTACTGTCAAGCATTTTATCTAAACTATGCTGACTAGGTCAGTCTCCTTACCACATCAGAAGTCACATTTAAATTCATTACATGTCACAAAACATAGAAGGATCAAATTAGTCGTCAGTATGAAATCTCAATTATATGTCCAGTCACCTGCACATTTAAATAATATCCCAATCATCAGTCGTACATATTATTTTAGCATCGTCTTGCAATTCATTGTAAAGGAAAGTCTTCAAGTCAATCAGAACTAGTCAAAATGGTATAACATCAGAAATCATCACAAAATTAGACCAACAAAAAGTGGTATCACCTTGACCGAATAATGCATATCATTTCGTTTGAATTTGCGTTAAGTATTCATAACATTTTGGCGAATAATGAAGAGCTTGAATCAAATGGTTTTGCACATGTATATTTACTCACCGAAAGAATTTCTTTCGCAATGATTTCACCAGGGTAAGTAAATACAGTTTGGCATATCGTTGAATGTATTAAGGAAGTCGTTATTAGCACTAAGGATGTCGACGTCGACCGGATCCCTACAAAAAAAGTTCATAAGCGGAAAATTAGACTCCATTCTTTAATAAGTCAAGTCCACTTTTCTTTACCGGTAGCTCATACTCGTCTAAACCATAAGAACCTTTCTTTCACTTTCACTTGAACTCAAACTATAAGTAAGTGTGTACATACACATAACTCTCTGTGCATACACACTACACACGACATTTTACTTCAAAGGAATGCATTACTTTCGGGTTTCGTGCAAATGAGATGATAAATAACGCCTTAAGCAAATCGCACGGTCCTAAAAACGTAATTGAATGAACACCATAAAAATATAAATATTGTCATAAAATAAATCTTTTACTGGTTCTACTAATTATTTCATTATTTTCCAAATATTTTCATTTTATGATGGATCTTATAAATAAAATATGGAATAAATTAAATAATCTATAAAAATTAATACAACTTTTTTAAAGAAACCAATTTTAAGATTACTAAATTTTTATTTAACTAGGTACTTACATGTTAATTTAAATGATTATGCATTAAACTATTTTTACAGATATAAAAACCTAATAATTATTATTAAATTCTCAATAATCATAATTTAACTATATTAATTAAAAAAAACAGATACCTGAACAACCGACCATTATTCAATTCTATAAATTAAATTATATATCTAACTAAATTGGATTAATAAAATATATAATAATTACACCACTTCAAAGAAGTCCATCGCATTCGTAAAAAAACTATTTCCCATACAACTTTATTACTGAGAGTCATTTGAATTCAGTACTATGCATGCATGCAATAGAAGCAAGTAATCATTAAGATCAAGCCATGTCGAAGGCATCGACTCGTTTCCTTAAGGACTAGTCTCTACAACTATGACACAACGAGCTAACTAAATTGTATTAATAGAATATTTTAGTTTGAGAGATCATTTCAAAGAAGTCCGTCAAATTCGTAAAGAAACGATTTCCCATACAACTTTATTGCGGGGAGTAATTAGGATTTAGTTCCATGCACTACAAAACATTGGTTTTGAATTTAAATGTTGGCGACTGAAGAGAAATCTAAAAATTAATATATTTCAGACGTTATCGTCCTCCGAATTTGGCTTCCTGGTCCAGGAATTTCTAGCTCTGACTGAAGTGGTAGCATTCACTCGATTTTTTCTTACATTCCGGTTAAGAACGTAATTGGATTCTCGAGTTTGGGCTTGAGTTGGTTCCAGATTATACGTGGCATCCGGTGGCCGATTCGTAGAAGTCGACGGGACCTGAACTGAAGGACGCGTTGCCGTTGGCGCAGGGGTCGGTGGCTTTTGGCGATTTTGGATAGTTTGATTCTGGGTAATTTGAACATTGGCCTTCCGAGGAATTTGGACATTATGAGGAGGTTGGACACGAGGCGTATCATTCGCATTCGTACTCTTTCTGGGACCGATGACCCTGATGGCATTTCGGGATACAGCTCTCCCTCCAAGCTGATTCAATGTTGACTGAGCAGTTTGAGCATTTTGAATTCGGTTCAACCTTGCTTGATTATTCTGAGCTTCTTGGATACGGGCCCTACTCCTATTCACCATTGCTTCAGTTCTGCTTCGACTTAATAAACTCCGACTTCGGCTTCTAGATAATTCCGTCGCCTGCTTTTCAATCCGAGCATGACTTTGTTGGTGATAATGGTGGTGCAATTGACGACTTTTGTGCAGATTATCTGGATTTGTTGGCCGGCCAATACGTGGTGGTGGTACTGGTGGTTGTTGTCGTTTTACAGTTGCCAGAATTGGTCGACTCATTCGTGGTGGTGGCACTGGTGGTCCTTGTTGTTGTTTTGCAGTTGTCAAAATTGGCTGGACCCGTCCCCTGTGGACAATCGAAGTTCTCAAAACATTAGTGGATTCCTGTACCGGCAATTTTCGATTTTGAGCAAGAGCTTGCGTTGAGGGACCACGGTTGAGAGATTTTGCAAAAATATGAATAGATGATCGCCTTCTCGGGAATTTTGCGAGAAGGATATTCTCCAAAACAATGTTACGTTTGATTTCAAATGAGCTTGGTTCAAATTTGGATCTGGACTGGGTGGGAGGTATTTCGCTTCCCTGAGATGCCAGAGATCTTACGGTGGAGTTGGAATCTGTTGGTCGTGATACCTCAGGTGTTCTAGAGCCGCTGATCCTGTTTATCATTGCATGGCTGCTAGTTCCACGGTCCCATAAATTAACATTCTGAGATGACGGTGTCCTGGAAGGTCCGGAATTATCCATCATTGGCCTAGCGATTCCGTTGTCGTCTTCCGTGATTTTATTAAACTGTTCGTGTACGTAGAGATCAAAACGTTTCATGTTAATCGAATTAGATTAAATGTTAAATTAAAATTATATTCACGAATTACCTGATTCAGTATTTCTATAATTCTACATCCCAGTGGTGATTTTTCTAGCGCTTCCCTTTCTTTATTTCGTGTACTGGCAGACTTCTTTGGCGAATTTTTAGAGGATATCTTTGCAGATCTCTGTAGTTCAACGTCAGAATCAGACGGAGGGTCTTCCGGTGAAAGATCATCCGGAGAAGAGGCACTGAGGGGTAGCTTCGGGTTTGAGTCGACCATCGGAATCAATGAGACAGCACTGACACTAGAATCATGATTGAGCAAATACGGTGGCGTTTGGCAAACCTCGGTCTCCTCTTGAGGTGCAGTGTTTGCAGTGACATCTGTGGTGAAATAAGCAGACGGTGATGACCCTGGAGGTTGTTGATGATTCCAAGTCCAAGTAGTGTCAGTGGTAAATACTGGATTATAGCTGAAATTAATGCTGATCCCAGGGTTAAAGAATTCGGACTTTCGACGGCCAATATTTTTCGCATTTGGGTAGATACCTTCATGTTCTGATTTCACTCGAGTCAGTGGTGGTCCATGACTCTGAAGGACTTGACTCACTAAAGCATCAACATTTCCACTGTCAACTTCGCAGTCTTGGAATCTTGATGGAGTCGGAGGTCTGTAGTCCCATAAAGATGCCATTTGACCCTTGGACATTCTAGATTTTGAGATTGCATTGCTGGAAGCAATGGCTGCACTTTCAGGGTTCATATTAATCA
>JAQGCA010002039.1:0-15048 GCA_034698945.1 Protaphorura quadriocellata
ACATTGCTTGTAAATGTGTTAATTAAGTAGGGCTTCGTAACGACCTCAATAGAGGATGTTGTCTGGTATTAAATAAAATAAATAAATAAATAAATAAGATATCTTGGACTTTCACATCACATCATAACCTCAAACAGGGCGAGTTCGAGTTTGGATGCATGAATTCAGAATTAAAATTAAGCTTTCTGGTTACAATAGGAAACGCAGGATTACATGATTATTTCGTCTTTGCCGGAATGATCCGGAAGAGACGATCATTCCGGATCCAGTTCTTCCGGAGAAGAACTGGATTTCTCAATTTCAATTTTAATACGAAAATACGATTGTTTCGGAGTGCAGGAATGGACGGAGTAACCTAACAGGCTGGGGTCATAATCATAATTAGTGTTTGCTTTTTTACAAGGCTTACAACGAATGTGTCAAAATTCATTCGATAATGCTGCATTGCATGTCATAATTTTGCTATTAATTCAAGTACATTCATCTACACATTTATCGATTTACTGCATGATTCAGAATTGAAAATTTTCTGATACATTTTACCTAGAAAGTGTATGAAATTTTAGTTTTAGTTTTCACATGAAAAGAGAACGCTACAAAATTTTATTTCCAAGAAGCACTAGTGACTGGAGTCTGCACTCTCAAAACAACTTCAGTCAGTCAGGAGTCTGCCAGCTGGAATATCCAAAAAATGTCCCAAAAATTACAAAATGTGGATAAAAAGTACGAAGAATTTGAAAATCCAAATTGGAGTACTAATTAGTTGGGGTGACATGAGAGTTATAAATGATTTAATTTACCAGTACAGCCTTGTCTTGCTCCGTGACTCTTGAGACAGGTTTTTTTCCCTTTGAAAATAAATTGCCCATTCTGTACAAAAGTGGTTCTACACAAAACTACGACCTACGGAGGAGGATGAAAAGAGAAACACTGAACAATGAACAAGAGGGGATTTTAAAAACGAACTAAATTTTTATTTCATAATAAACCAGTGTCTCCGCCCTTTCTGAAATGTCGACTTGTATTTCTCCCGGTTCATTATGTCATGTCCACTCATGTCACCTGTCCCCCGTTCACACTCTATAGTCTCATATAGTCTGTCGGAATTCGGAAAAATCACGGAATTCGGATCTCGGAACTCAAATTCACAACTTTGAGTCGATTTTCTCCGGAAATTAATAATAAAATATATTTAACTCCATTGAACCCAGAGTGAGCGAATTTTTTCAAAAATCAGAAGGGGTCTGAAATTTTTATTACATACACAGATTTTTGGCATTCCCGGTTTCACCTTCACTTTCCGTGGAATGACATTCCAGATAGCATCCAATTTCGGTTTCACTTTTGTTTGACAACTGACTGTGTAATAACTGGAACAACATGGTACGAAAAGTTATATCTGATTTTCAATCAAAATAATTTTGAAACGCTAATGGTTTGATTTTCAGCGTTCAAGTGGTTTGATTAAAAATTGGACTGAATTTAAATACAGCAGGGTGGTTCATAACCTGAACCGAAACTACACCGGCCCACCTACATTCCAAGGAAGGTTGCCCGAGAAAGTGAGATGTACATTTTGTAGAGAATGTAATGTAGAATGCAAAACGCTAAAATGATCTTGCAAATCATGATAATAATTTTGAGTTAAAATGAAATTAAGTGGGCAGATATCTTTGCAACACCAAGAATCGGAGCTGGTGGATCTGGCATTCTTCTGGCAGTAGTTCGAAATATAGATAATCAGGATCAAGAAGATTCTGATTACCTACTGAAATGTTTACCCCACGCACTTTTTACCTAAAATAAAAATGTAGATATTATATAAAATGGCTAATTATTGATTCTTGTTTAAACTTTTCAGATATTATGTGTATTCCGTTCAAGTTAAATGGGTGGAGTGGAGCAGCGTCATTTAGATTTAGAGAATCATAGGAGTGACATGCAATATGTAATGGAATGAAGTTGTGCAGAGGGGTTGAAATTGCAAAATTAGAAAAATTTGCCGGAATTGAAGATGATGTATTCTGTTTCTGTTGTCCTACTTTTCACGTTGACTCAAATTGTAGTTGTTTTTGGAAAGAATCAGTATACTGCTCCGGTACGTTCAAAACTTCATTCTAAGATTGAAAACTCCTGCAACCTTGTGACTGGACTTCACACAAATCTAATTCGATTTATTACGAGGGAAGGTTTCCACAGGTAATTAATAGATGAATTAATTATTAATATAATGTACATTGCAATAATATTAGTATATTCATAGTTTGATCAATATTTCAAGATTCTTATTGATATTCCTACTAAAGTTGTTGTAACACAGGGATGTGGAAGACACACTGGAGATCACAGTTACAAACTCACCGATTCCAATTCAATATTTTACTTCTGGAGAGTGTAACTTCGCAATTTTGGCAGAATTCACACAAGATGTTTTTGTTGATCCTTATGAAATATCCCGAGACCCTCAACTCAGTGGACACATTCGTGTTTTGAACGAATGGACAGATCTTGAGAATCCGGCCTGGTTGGCCAAGTCCAATTCAACTGTCTTCATCCAACTCCAAAATATTCTAACAGGTTAAAAATATTAACTCTTATTTTACTCTATACCCGATGATTTGAAGTTATAGAACGTCAGTTCGTCTTCGTTGTAGCATATTTATAGTGATTGTGGAAAAGGAAGGCTCTTTTTCGTTTCGCTATGATGGGGACATGAAGACATGATCCTTCGGGCATAACATGAACGGTGCGAGTGTGATCTCTGCTTAACTGGAATTGGAGTGACACCGTAATAATAGTGAACATCGCGATTATTGATTTTATTTTCTAATTCCAGGAAATCTGATCTCAACGGTGCCAGTCAAGCTACCAATTCATTATCGTTACCAGAAACCGATGAGCCATTCCCGTTTGAAAACAAAAAGGAATGATCGTTCAGGTAATTCGTGTATTGTACAAATGTTAATGTATGAGTACGTAGTATTTGAATATTCTTATTTGTATTGCTCAGGTGTTCTAAACCCTGGTGGGTACATTCCAGTCACACTTCCGTTGCCAAAAATTCTTCTTCGTTGTGAACAATGGGATCTATCCTTGACTGAACACAACTGTCAAATTACAAAAGAGATTTGCACCTCAAGCTCAGCTAAATCTTCCAAGTGTTTATGGGTCGTTGTACCATTTAAAGCGGTTAATGCTTAATATTGTTTTAATTTCAGTTTTGACTAATTGGTGATTCAACAACTTAAGTTTTTATTCTACGAAATGATTACAGAATTCTAAAAGCAGTACAATCTTGATTCCAATTGGTGACTCTGACATGCAGCTTACAATTACATGTGGAACTCTCCTTGTAATTCTTTGCGGGGCCGTATTTTTACTCGCGACTTTAGTTCAAGCCAAAAGCAGAGCATCGACGTCGACATCCGGGGAACCGTCGAGACCTCATTCTGACTGAGAACGGCGAATTACGATGAAGGATAACTCCGAAGGTTTCATGCGATATAGGAATGTGGCTGATTGATTATATATAGAACTGCGAATCGTTTGTGAACATTCCGCTCATTGTTTTTACGTTGCTGGCCAAAGACCTAATACTAAAATTTCCATGTAATTAATTTTTCCTCGAAATGCCAAAATAAATCTTAAGTACGAATTAAATGAGGTACAACGGTGTGAAAGCGATTAAAGTTATTTATTCCCAATTTTAGCCAATGAACAAGAAAGCGGTGCAATTTGAAGTGTAATTTTGAAAACAGAAGTGACAATACGTCGTAATTTTACACTAAATACAATCAACTGAAAAAATTTAATGAAGTGGTAGACCATCCTCTTCTACTTTTCGGGTTCTCAACACATAAATAATTAAATGCACCAAATATAGGCAATTGTAAATACAATTTCAACAATCAATTTTGTACCTAGTAAAATTTCAAAATTAATACATGTAAAACAATAATTACGATATTATGAATTTAACAGCATATAATGATAGTGAGTAGTTGGTTTGTTACAATAATGATGATGCAGAACATTTAGAACATTTTAACTGAAATGATAATAATAAATCAACAAACAAATGAAATTGACGAATCAATCAAGAAGTTTACAATAACGGGTGAGTAACAAAATGATAAGGGATTTAAGATCTTTTCAACAATACGTTTCAGACGGAATTGTTACAAAGATGTTTTAGCAGATTGGCAATCCATATATTCTTACTTTCCTAACGCTCCTTAATTTCCACATTCGAAATCTATTCATACAAGAGTTTGGTCTTAGCACACGGTGGGGAATTTTTACGGTAAATTCACTTGTATTTTCTTTAGTAACAATCAATTCCCACCATCCCGCTCTCTCACTAATTCTTTAAGATCACTCTGGTTTTTATAAAAATATTATGGGCGGGATTTATATGAGTGAAATCCTTGAGTTGTTTTGTTTTAATACAGCGCATCACGTTTCACGTATGATAATCCAACTAAACGTGGCATTCATCAACGTTTTCTTCTCCCTAAACTTATTCAAGATAGATTGATTTCACATTTTACGCCCATTTTTACTTCATACTTTTTACTTCACTGAGTCATTAATCTTGCGTGAACGTGAAGTATTAGTAGCAGCGCGCGCGAAGCGCAGTAGTTACAGTTTCATAAGCACACTTTGAACGATGGACCTGGTCGGAAAACATCAAGTTACCTCTCTGGTTCAAAGGAACTTTTCTCAGTCAGTTTCTCTTTTTTATAATTTGGCTTGATTTTTAAACTAAGTTGACTGTACCTGACTGACTGACCGCTTATGTTGAACTACTTTTAATACAATACAGCATACTTTGTTAACCGCTTTGTTTTGTAGTCTCAGCGTCCTACTAGCTATATACGTAGAGTTTAGTTTTACATTTAAGGAGTTTTTTTCTTTTAAACTTACATTTAATGGTAATGTAAGATGATGGACATTTTGGTTTTACATCTAGTGTTTTGATGTTTCAGTTCTTTGTTACATGGTGATATACATAAACAGTCTCAGTCTTTTTGGTTTCTTTACAATAAATAGTTTATCGACGCATACACTTCCAATTTCAGCGCCCAACCCGTTCTCGGCATTGACTATTAACCCTTCTTCTTACTCGAGGTCTAAAGGTCAGTAATGGACAATAGGCATTGTTGAACTTAAGTCTATAAAGCAACATTTTAGTCTCTGTTTCACACAGCACAGCCCATCGATTTGACCACAAAATGAGTGTCAAATCTGAAAATTAGATGGGTACAAATAATTTAGGAAGTTGTCGTGATTTGAGACAAACCGAGCGATTCAACCACGTGGCAATAATTTCTCACTAATTGGATAGTAGTGTAGAAAATTAAAATTGCTCTGGAAAGGTTTTCCTCGCTTTCGCCCATCCTTGCTTCATATATTGTTCTCGGGAATAGTTTTCAACCTCTTATTGAAGTCCAGGTACTTTTGTTTTACACAAACTGTTTCATGTACTGTACTTCACAGTCTTCGATTCGTTCAAATTTGTAGCTCCGTTAAGCTGCAACTTTAAATGATTGTATGGAACTTAATGTCTTTTGTTACGAATGATTGCTCGTTCCCGAAGCGTGCTTCATTCAGAACTCGTATAAACGAATTGGTAATACTGGTCAAATGAACTAATCAATTTTTGTGCTATTGCTTTTGTAATATATATAAGCAAGTACATGAATGACAGTTATGTGCTGTTGCGACATTTGGGAGTTGTATTGTAATAGTATCATTAAAAATGTCCATTATGACCTCATTAAAAGTTCATGAATAATGAATAAGGTATTCCAGACCAATGCACAATGGAAGAACATGTTACTGGTTGGTAATGAAATCGTAAAAGCTTAAAATATTGGCGCTGAAGGTTAAATTCTTCTTTGCGTACGACGATTAGTATGTTTGGTTTGCTGTATGTATGAACCAAGTTGTTTCTTTTTCACATGGCAAAACACTAGAGATGTTATCACAGTTGTTGATAGGTCTTTTCGTTTTCTTTAACCTTAAGATTGTACACGTACACAGTATAGTATGCTACTAATAAGATCATTGATTGGATCTAGGCAGAGAAATATCTCTTCTTTTCTTGGAATTAGTGACCGAAACTCCCCCTTGCGCGTCACTCTTTCCGGAAATTCCGTTCTGCATTCGATCTAAGAAGATGCTCCCATTTAAAAACTAGACGCTCACGATTAAAACTGAAAAATCATATCCTTCCCATTTCTAACGTAATGAACGATGAGAAAGATACTCAATCCACACTTGGCCAAAGTTGACTCAGTAAGGCTGAAACAATTGACAATCTCTACAGAATATTTAAGAGTCGTCTGGAAAACTAATTTTTAAATATTTCAAACAGAGTGCACTGCATACTTGAAGTACTTTGAGGGGATATTTCATTTGACCCCAAAATATCGAGTTTTGTATGTTCTGAAATCTACCAAAAAAGGTGACTAATTAAACAATTACGAGTATAGTAGTAGAACCACCTGAGCCTCCCCGACCAGTGACAAAATTCAAACTTGGTTAGTTGTCGTAAGTTATAGATGCATTTAAACTGATCCGACTAATCCAAGTGGGGTAACCTACCTGCCGGTAGTTGAGTGATTTTAATTAACTACACTCGAATTCACTATCGAACAAGCATTTTAAAGACTACAATTAGCTGATTTCAGAAACTACTCATGCTCAATACAGTCTCTTGGTCATTTCCTCAGAGTACTCCTCACATTTGCTACAGTTACAATATTTTTGAATAATTCAAGTTTTGTTTCAGCAAAATCTCTAAACCTACAAGTACCTAAAATTAGTATATTCATATTCATAGCAAGTGCAAATCCTAGTACAATACGCCAAACCGGCGCTTGTGAGATGGAAATTATAGAATACGCGTACAATAAGTCACCGCGAAATTCTGGATCTGGCAATAGTATTAGTCCTGCCTAATGTATTCATTGGCATCTATTTCCCCCCACCAACCAAACGGGGAAATGAAGGACGAATATCTTTCAAATGCTATCTAACCTAACCTAAAATTACGCTATTATGTAATTAGTAAAATAAAATAGACTTGGAGTAAAATATTTACAAAGAAAACGACGCTTGAATTTACGACTCTCGGCCTTCTGTTCCACTTAAAATGTATTGTGTCTTAGCGTTTCCCTTCTTAATATTTGGTCATTCATTCCTAAAATAAATCCTTCGAACGTTGCATCTAATTTCTACCCGCGCCCAGTACGAGACGAAATACTACTGTATAATGTAATGATGACATATCAGTGCGTTCCCTACCGTCAATGGAAATTGTTTGCAGAACGCTGGTAACAAATTACAGGTAATTTGGCGTGCTGTTTAAAAATAAAGCTTGCCCTGCAATTTACCCAGGCAAGAACAAATGGTCAAAAATTATTACGCCTAGTTGAGGTAGCACTCAGTTGACTGGTTACATGACTAAAAGTTGCGACTTGGAAACGATGTGAAGGATTTGCGATTGCGATGTGATGCGTTGATTAAAATAAAAATAGGAATGTTGAAAAGTTGTCATGCCTGGACTGGAAGAGGATACCGAAACCTTATAATCCGACGAGATAAAATTGTAAAATTGTTTCGGTGTAGGCTGAGTTAGAATGACGAAACAGTGGATGATGATGAATTGTGGAACAGTGCAGTTGTGCTGTACAGAATTAACTAAGGTGAACTTAGTTTTCGTCGACCACGGCAGTCCTTAAAATGTGGATCAACCTTTTGGAGGCAGACTGGGAACGGAATTTTTTTCGTTCGTTTAGATCGTCGACAGGTTTCCATGGGCGAGACAGTGCCTTGCTAACTTCCTGTGTACGAAAAAAAAATCATTTATGTATACCAAGATGGATTCCGGATTAATGCAGTTTATAATTTGTATTGTATTTCTCTTACACTTGACAACTGCTGCATATTGTGGTAGATAACCTGAGATTTGGAGATTTCCAAACAGCTCAGTTTAGGCCCCTTGAGGCGAGCAATTCCAACCAAGCTTTGGCCGCAATACATAAATCCTGCCGGAAGAAATGTTTAACTTAAGCTTGACTCGAGATAGAAATCTAAACGTCCTTACTTGTGGGGAGTCAGGATTCACATGCTAATTAATTAGCCATTACTAAGAAACTCACGAGATCGACTGACTAAAATATTACAAAACAGATCATTGAAGCGAGGTTTTGGTTTATGATTGTAATTTCCATGTAATCTTCAAATCTACGCCACTTCCCCCGTTTTTGGAATTTCTCTTTCCACATTCGATGAAGGGAGTGAAAAATTATCCATCTAGTAAGCTTCAGAGTTACCCAGCTACCCCATGAGAAAGAATACTTACCGATTTTGATTGTATGTAGTTTCTGGCATCGCCAAGCAGCATAAATGATAGGATCCAAAAATTGATTTTGATCCATGTCGTCTGGTTGGGCAATGTAATCCATCCAATCAAAATTTTCATCAATCAGCTCCAAATGCTCCAATGAGTGCTCATTCCAAGAAACAAGGGAATTCAGAGCCGCCATACGAATACCCTTACAATACACTGCTCGAAAATGGGTAAGAGGAATGCTTGGAAACAGAAGATTGGATCTATGATCCACCACAACACCTCCGCCTGTGACGGTCAACCGCACTTTACATTTCGGACTGAAACAAAATTTAAGTTTATTTCGACTTATTTTGAATATTCTGAATTCTGTTTATTATATTTATAATAAACAAATGACATACTTATTTGCGACGAATGAATTCCAGCCGTTGTTAGAAATATTTTCGTTTGGTTGGACTGCAACTAGGTTCAGACGGACCAGTCCACCAGCTCTGCTTCCAACTCCAAGGTTTGACAAAACTTCATCATTCACAACTTCGTGATCGACTCCCAACATCTATATAAGCCAAAAACCGTTCTAGTAACTCAAATTGTACTGTACAATTGAACAATTTACGAACTGCCAAAGTCCTATTATAAACTATTTTGTAATCAATTAAGAGAAGTCATTATTATCACTTACTTGTAAGTTAACAAAAGCGTTTATGTTTCCCAGAGAAAGGTGGGACGAGGGAAGCTTGAGCGATTCGCCAAAACCTTTCTTGAGAAGAAGGGGTGTCCGAAGAGTCGATAAAAACAAATTTCTCAAAGAGTAGAGCTTGGTCGTTTTTCCAAGATTTAAGAAGAATGAGCTTTGATAGTGCACCAATTCGTGAATCAAAGGGAAACTGAAAAACAATTATATTTTTATAATCTGATTATAATAAAAATAGGATATGTTTTAAAAAAAATTACATTTAATTATTCTAATTATTCTAAATGTAATCTAATATATAATGGCCCACCGGCCCTTAGGCCTCTCTTCCATGCAAGCACTCAAATAAAATAAAATAAAAACACTTACGAAAAAATCTCCAGACAATTCTTGTTCTGTAGCACCCTGATGAGAGGCATCAATACTTTCCTAGAAGTAAACCAAAGCGATTAAAATAACCAGTTTATTAAAATAATTGTGAATCGTGCTTGGGTAGACCTTACCGTACAAAATGCTTCCGTCTAATAAGAGCGGAAGTGGAGCAGTCATAAAAGACATCTTTCGTTAGTGAATCCTCCGTGCATCTAATTGTGAGTGTTGTGAGTGAACGATTGTCTTCCAATTTCTCCATGATTCCAGCCACAAGGTCCAATACTTCTGGACTTCCTCCATTGAACGTAAGACTCAAATGACTCACTTTATGAACTACATGTTTAGTGAGAAATGTAATTTTGGGCCCTTGTCTGTCCGCAGATTGGATTTGAAGGTCCAGATGTTGAACGAGTGGAACTTGGAAGACAGGTGGACGCCAAGTGCGACAAGTGGATGAGGCACTCAATTTATCAATCAGTGACAAGTGCGAATAGACTTCAAGAAGGACAACAGACGGTAATTCATTCCAACCCTCTTCATCATTACTATCAGACTCATCACAATTCAAGTCCAAATCCAAGTCCATTTCAGTCATCCTCAACGTTCTTCCAAAAGGCAAGATCAAGTTCTGAAGGGTCAAAGGTTAACTCGACGAGACTTACTATTTAATTGCTTAACTGCTGGTTGCAGTTGGCAGTTGTCGTGGTCAGGTCCCACTGTGTATGTCTTACGTCTATCTGTCTGACTTTCTGTTCAATTTGTTGTATGCTGTAAGAAGAATCCTTCGTTCGTTCGTTGTGTATTGAAACGTCAAGATGTGGCACACTTTCCAGTGACACAATTAATTAATTAATTAGTGGATTGAAGAAATAATAAAAATAATAAGACACTAAATCTCGTTTTGGTCTATGGGGGTACTGCGCAGGGAAATGAAATTGGAGCAGTGCAGTAGTGGACTCGTTCCTCCGAATTGACCTGTCGTCCACCACTACCACCACTCAACTCACGAGGGAAGTGACGACTCAACTGACCTAAAGTCCCAGAACCACAAAAGTCTTTGCTTTTGAGGTTGAAAAGGAGGAAAGTCCCAAAAATCACGCTTGCGCCCACAAACAATTTTGTTTTTCTTCTCTTGTTTTCATCATTCGCAATTTCTCTTCTCTCTACCAGGAAGTCAACGAGTCACAAACACTCAACGTTAGATGGAGAGAATTCCTTCTCTATTCCCAGCACGCACGGTAGTTATAATAAAGTTTAAAAAAGTTAAAGTTCCTGTCAAAGTCATTTAAGTTCACTTCGGTTCAAATTCACGCTTTGTCAGCTGATTTCTGAGGCCCGTGTATCCCAGCCGTACAAGGAATTGGGAAGTAGGTCGACCAGGAATTCAATCCGGGTCCTGATGGATTTTACGCTGACCCTTCCTGACTTCCCAATAATAAGCGATAATTAAAATATATCAGTCCGCTCTAGTACAGTGCCGATAGCGCTTACTTACTTCGTTTTATGGCAGGGGTTTCATCTCTCCGGAAAGTAGTGTCTTTCAGGAGGTATCATCCCGAAATAGTGATGATTATTAAACCGACTGATTCTCCATGACTTCATACGGTTCGATTGAAACCACACTTGACCCACTGTGATTATAACCTTCGCTTATTAGCACAGGTCAAATCAAAATGTTCCCCAACCTTCGAGAACAGAAGTTTCTCGCTCGAATTGATAACTTGTGACACGAAATCAAAAACTCAACCACAGCGGTGGAGGGGAGGACTCAAACCAGATGGAACCATTCTCTCGAGTCTCGAGTAAATGAGACTGGATTTTCGAATGTCTTTTTTGATACATTTTTGAAATATTCATGTGTGTGTACAAGTATCTTAAATATACTTATCAGTTTGCTGATGCGATGATATCCAAAGGCGTTTGAAGATGCCCCGTCTGACTTATTTTCTTCATGGTCAACGTCTTCATCTCACTCTCTACGGTGGAATTCTTTCCAGCGGCAGTGGAAGACGAGACGACAGACGTAGATAAAACCAAGAAATAAAAGTCTACATCTTATCGATTTTGTCTATTGTGTAACCGGCTGGTCATTAATTGACATTTATTTATCCATGTACATGGCTATTTCCAGTACCGTAAGTATCTACTAATGTACAACGAGAATAAGTATTTCACGCTCTACAATGACTTTGATTGAATTCATGCATGGTTGACTAATTAATCTCAAGATTGACAAATCATCAAATCTAAACAAATTCAGAAATTCCGGATCTTAAATGCAATAGCTTTCAAAAAACAACAGGGACAGACGAAATAATTATTTGTATTAAGTATATGGTCGAATCAGGTATAAGGTATAATACAAGATAAATATATTAGAGGTATGTGTTGACCATTATTCGTACGAAAATGGAATGTTGACAATTGGAATTGTAATTGTAATGCATTACCCCTGTACCCAAGTACCTTCGCTAATACATTTATTTCTTTATTAGTAATAAAAAGTAAATCAACTACAATCTTCTAATTCTAATCTGAACTAAACACTGACTATACCCTTATTTATTTGGGTAGTACACGATAGGACTGACTTAAGATTCTTGAGATGAAACTGAATCACATTATTGACTTGTAACACACTGTGTACTTACTGCATTATCAACGTGAACGACTGCACCCCAAAACACGAGATTGCTGAGATAGATAATAAGGATGACTACACGATAGATTACGAGTTTACTCTTCAATCGTACGGAAAGCGGACTGCATGTCTTCGTAGAGTTGATCAAATTCTGCCTTCATTTTTTGTTCACCATCTGCAGGATCCTTGAATTTCATTGAACTGAGCTGATATAGGATTTGACCCATGGATTCACGAATGATTCCCCACGTCACCTTATTGTCGGACTGTGCTGTTGATTCGACTGCATGTCGTGCCATCTCATAAAACCCAATAATGTTTTTCAGCATTCCAACGGATTTGTAAAACGGGCAGTAACGATCGTATGGCGTATATCTAAACACAGATTGGATGAAATTAGAAAGAATCTTTGTACTAATTGAAGATACGCGTGTCGCATTTTAATGTGTGGGATATTAGGATCGCCTTACAGCTTAAGAAATTAATTGATGAAACAACTAAGTTTTCCTAAATATTATTTTAAAATCATCAGGTAGAACCCCATTTACCCATTTTGCTGCAGGAAATCTTCTTTCAACAGTCGAGCAACTTCCAGAGTGATCTTGTCTGATTCGGCCAACGAAGCCTTGCCGACCAATTGCACAATCTCAGCAAGATCTTCTTCCTCCTGTAGAATTTCCTTTACTCGAGTTCGAAGAGGAACAAACTCAGGAAAGTTCTTCTCGTAGTAATCATCAAGGGACCTCATGTATTTACTAAACATATCCAGAATGCAAATTAGTCAAGTTAACATCACCTCCTAGGAATAGTCCCGCCGCCAAAGCCAGTTGGATTTAATTAATTTTTGCCACAAAATGTGGTCTCAAATGTGCTCAAAGTACGCAATATTGAATTTTGTGAAGCTTCCAAACTCACCTGTAAGATATAAGCCAGTTGATAGAGGGGAAATGTTTTCTCTGTGCCAATTTTTTGTCGAGACCCCAGAACACCTGTACAATACCCAATGTTGCTGATGTGACGGGATCTGAGAAATCACCTCCAGGAGGAGAAACTGCGCCAACGATTGAGACAGATCCTTCACGTTCTGGATTTCCCAAACAACGAACACGGCCGGCTCTCTCGTAGAAAGAGGCCAAACGAGCTCCCAGATAAGCAGGATAACCACTAGGATTCAGAAATAAACGTTTTCAATAATTGAATTAGGCCGCCTAGTTATATTCACATCACATTCAGAATTATATTTCATAAATATTTACCTGTCAGCCGGCATTTCAGCCAGACGACCAGAAATTTCTCTCAGCGCTTCGGCCCAACGTGACGTCGAGTCAGCCATCATAGCCACATTGTAACCTGATCAAATATATTAGATAATTTCAAGTGACCAAAGGATGGCCAGTTTTAATTCTATCAACCAAGAGTGAAGTAGTTTATTCTCCATTTTCAAAAATAACTGTCCTGTCCTGTAATTGTACGCCACATGCCATTATTATGTGGTAACATGTGCACGGTAATTGGGTATTTGGTCATTGTCTTACCCATGTCACGGAAGTACTCCGACAAGGTAATGCCTGTATAAATTGATGCTTCTCGAGCCGCCACGGGCATGTTAGAAGTATTAGCAACTAAAGCAGTACGACTCATAATAGACACTGCTTCTCCATCAACATCGATTGACAACTCCGGAAAGTCTCTCAACACCTCTGACCTATTAAGTCAATAAGTGAACATTTACATTTCAAAGTACGAAAATCATACCATTGGCGTAATGGAAAGTAATACACTGGTGCTCACATTTCATTTCCTCGCTCTCCACATCCGACATAAATGATGACCTCAGAGTTTGAGTATTTTGACAATGATTGTGAAATTACAGTTTTTCCGCACCCAAAGGCTCCAGGAATGGCTGTAGTTCCTCCCTGTACGCATCTGAAAATTATCACGATAATTAAATAGATGAACCTCCGAACACAAATTTTAGTGATTAAACTGAACTAAAGAACTAAAGAAGTTGATAAATAAAATGAGCAAGACTCTGTCGTTTGCAAAATATTCAGTCCGACGTGTTATGTCACCATTGGAAATGTTAACATAGACAGAAGTATTAAAGTCTTACGGGAAAAGTGAATCAAGTACACGCTGCCCGGTAAGTAAAGGATGGTTCGCTGGCAATTTCTCTGTCACGGGTCGAGGTTGACGAACAGGCCAGACTTGCAACATCGTAAATTTGGATTTCTCTCCGTCAAATTCTGTCTCCAAAACAATATCGTTAACATCATAGCTACCCTTTTCCGCCAGGAAGGTTACAGTTCCTTTAGCACGCGGTGGAACGATAAGTTTATGTTTAACAAGTCGGTTCTCGTTAACTATGCCGTAAATATCTCCTCCAGTGACATGACTGCCAACCTAAGAAAGAAGAATGTTATTATTATATATACTAAGAATACGTCATCCCGTTAACTGTTGTGCCACAGATAAGCGAGCGAAGCGAAGCTCATCATCCCGTTTTTAAAAAAATAAATGGTTCGATTTTTTCGCCCAGTAGAATAAAGGGATTTCACAGTAGATTTAGACCGAAAGCACAGTAAAACTAATACCTTGCACAGGCAATTTATATCATGCACAGTAGAATAATATCTTGCACAGTAAATTAATATCCTGCACAAGAAAATAATATCTCGCCCACTAGAATAATACCGTGCTAAATTGCTATGCCTCTTCTTAAATGTGGGGCTCCGCCCCCCAACCCCCGCCGGGGCTCTGCCCCTGGACCCCGTTAGTATTCCAATCCAACCTCACACGGTATATGACTTCACGCAAGCGAATACAGTATTTTGTGTATTTTGTATTTTGAATGATAATTAAAAATAGTATTTTGAAGGGTAGTTTGTATTTTGGAGGCAAGTTTTGAGTATTTTAAATACAAAAAGTATTTTAAATACCGTATTTAAAATACAAAAATATGAGTATTTTCAGTATTTT
>JAQGCA010002040.1:0-15047 GCA_034698945.1 Protaphorura quadriocellata
TAATTTTTCAAATTTTAAAACGTAATATTCGTTTGTACGGTAGTGGTGAGCTTAAGGTTCAAAGCGTGCACCCTTAAATCTTCGCTGAACCATCTGGATGAGGTCGGAACGTTTTTACAAGTTTCAATTTGTTATTTGTACTCAAAAAGTTGGTTCATTCGTCATACGTCAAAATTCAATTAAGCTTCCGATTTGTTTTATTGGCTAACTCGTGGTGTATGGGGTCACGACTCGAGCACAAAATAATGCACGGAACAATTCAGTTTTTGTTTCCTCCCTGGCTTCCGTAATGTGGTCCTATTTCTAATAGATTTTTTTCTATTCACTTCACCTTATGGTACCTTTCATTCATTTCGACTACGAGATTACGAGAAAGCTCCACAAAAATCAATGAGTAGGTACACGTAGTATTTTATTTCAGTATTTACACGAGAGGAAGTAGAATTCGTTTATATTATCCAGTGCAGTGATTCGAATTTTATTTATTCGTTATCATTCTTGTTATCAAACACTGCACTCTTGTTCACAACATTTCATTCTGAAAAGACTGACCGATAAAATAAGCATTCGCCTACACATCTGTCTAGAACATAATTCTTCAGACCCATACGACGAAACAGCAAACTAAATTATTAATATTGATCACTTTTTATGCACCAATTATAAGGCCAACCGTATGAACACAAATTCTTTCTCTCCAGGACAGAAAGTATACGAATTCAAAAAATTCTTACGGCCAGAACTCCACGCTTTACACAAACACATAAACGCTCAGAATACCCAAAGAACCATTCGAATTTTAATTGAATGTCATGATAGTAACTCTTTCGAAGTGCATCCAACAAGCATAATTCTGGCATAACCTTTGCATAAAATTACTGTCTGACGCTCTTAAGACCACAAAATTGTAACATTCAAATCGAAAGCATACGTACCATCCCGCGGCAACAAGTATTCCTTCACTCGGAGCTGGAAGAATTTCAATTTTCTTCTGACGAATTGAAGAAATTAGCTGAATTTTATTCTTAGATTCTGCCTTTTCACCGTTTTCACATTCGTCAAGCAAAGTATCCTCTCCTTCATCAGCTTCATCCATGTCATCCGAGTATGGTGCGCGTCTGCGGGACCTTAAAACAGATGTTTCTTCCAACTCTTCGGATACTAATTTTTGTGATAAGCCGTCACGTTCATTTGGCTCGCCCTCACCTGGTGTTGCGCTCATGGCCTCCTGAATTTTTGAAAATGTTTACATATTAATGCTGACCAGATTAAAACCAAAATGTTAGGGATGGGGTTTTGGTATAAAACGGATTTTCTTTTCACTTCAATTCTCACCGAACAATCAATTCGATTCAATTCAGTATAAATTGCTTAAAAATATACATGGTTGTTCCAACCAATCTTCCATGAAGCTCAGGGTGAAGGTTGCCAGGAAATGACATACATTTTGTGGGCGTATTATAGTCCATGGATACTGACCGTGCAAATTACACGCGCGCCGCGCGGTGCAGGCTCCGAAATAGTTACCTATATGAATGTAATTAACGCAGTAAAAATAGAAAATAAAGATTTGACGGTTCTGTGCGCCGCAAAATCAGCAAAAATTCTTACTCCAAAATACCATACCGATACCATACTGTTATACATTTCGTACACAACATGAGCGCTTCTAATTGATTTTGTCGTTCTAATTAATCGATAAAAGCAAATACACAGAAATCCAATACCAATTTCCTCCACGAACATAATATATGAAAATAGTAGTCGATCTGAGACTATGTGTATTAATTTCTCATATGCGAGTACAACAAATGAGTGAATAATGTAATGAATCAATAGTAAGGGTTTAAATCAAAACCTTCGTTTTTTTTTCATTATGGAGCATTTCTTCATGCAATGCAAGCCAAGCCTCGAGAAAAAGATATGCAACCTAGATAATACGGACGTAACCGGTTCACCCGGAATTATGCATTTTTCAGGTCTTATTTGATGAGCATACCGTAAAACTTCAAATAAAACAAAATTTGGAATTGTAGTTTAGTTCGAGAAGATTTTATATAATTGCGGCGTGTACACACCGAAAACCAGATAGTGTAGATTTAAGCTAAAGAATTATTCCTGGTTGTTGCATCTCAATCTTGCTCCTTTCCTTACGCTGGAATGACAGGCTCATGAAGTTATTTTTTGCTCAAGTCGTGCGAAAAGCATGAATATATGAATTGGCAGATGCAGAATCCTAGACACGGTTACTCTTACACTTGCTACGTATTGGCATACATTCTCTTCACCATTCCCTTGCTCAAAAATGTGTGGATTGAGTAGGTTCATATCGTAACTCGTAAGGCAAGCCAAAATGAACCCACTTCACACTCATGCCTCTAACAATAAACGGCTAAACCGAGAGCATCGGAAAATAATGCATGCAATGAATCCCATCCCATCTGCCTCGCCTGTTTATGAAACACACTACGGGGCGAAGTGAAACTCGTTAAAAATACCAGCTACATACTGCCAATTCCTTTTGTTTATGCATAACCTCTCCGTGAGGAATTCCGTGCCATTCTGAGATCCCTAAAAATGTTATGGATTCTGTTGTAATCTGAGCAAAATTCTTACTAGCTAAAATTCGCGAATGAGACGCTACAACAAGACCCACAGTTTGAATTATACGTAAGTAAAAAACAGGACAAATATAAAATATTCGGTAGGTCAATATTCAACTAGTATTACTAGTAAACGGTTAAGTCATGGAAATATGGACAAATTCCGATGATTCTGATGTTAAAATGATCCAGACGGGAGAAAATATGACTGAAGGTCACCCTACGGGATAACATATAGAATCATTCTGCAGGATAATTGCTACAGTGCACTATATGTTAACGGGATAGCGTTATCATGCGAGTAGAATTCACGGGAAGTCCGTATCAACTATTCCAAGGGAACCCAGGTCGATAATATTGATTTTCCCCCATTTCCTACCAGTATGAAAGACTATGTATGCATTTTTTCTTGGTTCGCGAAGTATATAAACTGTACGCAGACGAACGACAAAACCAGACCAGGAACGCTTTCTTACATAAAAAAGAACACAACTCTTACTTTTATTTTCCACCAAAGAAGTCCTTTAGTTGTAATCTCCTTAAAGTATGTATCAGTCATTCATTATACAACAGTTTTTATAAATAATATCTGTACTCTGTATATATAGCATGGTATAGTATGGTACGGTACTTCGTATCCTCTGAGCAGCAGCATCCAGTGCGTGCCAAATAATATTACTTGTCAAGGCGGAACCAAAAAATTTACGAAAAATTTCTAAATAAATTATTTAGATGTAAACTTGCAAATGTTAGATCAAATTACACATGGTCAACAAGAAAATAAATATTGGTAACGCGAAGAGAGTCTTTGCAACTCATCATCATCATATTCGCTTTTGCTTGAGCTTTCCAAGATGCGTCGACAAGTAGTAGAAGTAGCAGAAGTAGTACAAGTTCTTGTGGGGAGTAAAAATAGTTGCATTCACTGACAAGTATTGGATCTCCTACCTTCAGCAGAGCAATTTCTTCTTCAGAAATTATTTCATCTGGTTCAACCGTTTCTTCCTTGTCCTTCACTTTTGGAACACTCTCGACAACCACATCCGCTTCTCCTTTCCCCACACGTGAAACCTAGTCATTGTAAAGGGTGTGTAAAAGTGATTAAGTCTGTCAAACACAAATTAATGGTGTAAAATTTAATTAATGGGAAACCAATGTCGTCAGATTCATATAAGTTAAACTGACTTATATCATTAATCGGGATAATTCCAAACTTGCACATAGTCTGAGGTTAGATCTTTACACCTGGAGCGAGGACAAGAAGAGGGGACGGAAACAAGCAAAAAGCAGTCTACAGTTCAGGCATATGAAGAACCAGTCGAATGGAATCAATACGAAATGAAGTACGAATCAATCTCTCACCAGGAAAGCCCCTCAATTCTAAACATGTTGACGGGGACAAAATTCGTAAAATATGATCTCTCACTCCACTAATGGTCCAAGATTAAAATTTTGTTACGAATCAGACACTACCACAACAAAATTCGAGTCTTGCTTTCACAACCTGCAGTTGTTTAGACTTGGTTCAACTTCAACGCAAAATCCCTACTCAGTTTGACTGCCAAATAGAGTTTAAGGCTGCAAATACTAAAAAGAAATAATAATTATAGTACTTCTCACCGGAATTTGTCTGACTTTGGAGTTCCAACTTCCAAGTCCAACAAAGCCTACTTGACATGCTGAATTGGAATATTGGAAATACCGGTTTTGGTCACCCGAATGAACGGAATGGAATGAAAAGAATATATAAATCCTAATAAGGGGGAAAAGTTATAGGGAAAACATAGCTCGTTTAACAAAACCGAGGTTTCTATATTATACTTTCACTGGTCCTCAGTATATTGGAGTACAACTCCAAAAGCTTAAATATTTGCAAGCATCTTACAGTAACTTGGAAGTCGAAGCAAGGATTCAAGGAATACTTTTTTGGTAGCTTGCTTTATGGTCTCAATATGAATGATAATAATAAATTGAGATAATTGAATTCAGCACTCACGTTTTCGTCCTTTGTAGTTTGACGAGAAGCCTCAGGGCGACGTCTTTTTAAATTTCTTGGCTTGCTTCTCCTTCGAACTGGTGGATCGTCACTTTGTGTCGGCATGTCTTCCGGTTGTATCATTGGTATTGTGAATGGTAGGACTGGAACTTTGATAGTTACGACTCTATTCCGAACTCCACCGTCCGTACCCTAAATAACAATATTGAGGTATGTCAATAGATTTATTTGTAGTGTCATTTGAAAGTAACGCAAATTTAAAAGCATGGTATGGTGAGTACCAGTAATATGTTCACTCGAGTTATTTGAAAAATTGAGACAGAAAATTCGTCATACCTGTCTTGAAGCTCCAATTCTCAAATGTGAAGGTCCATTATACACGTGAGTTTTCGATGTTGACGTAATTGTGATGGGGGCGGAAGGTAATTCTGCAGGTACGACTTGAATGACATTTCCGACCTAAGAAATACATTTCTAGGATTAGATTCTCGTAAAATAAGCGCAGAACATCTTAATAACGATTATCGATCTTCTAACAAACACTTTCGGAACCACTTGAATGGGCAGTTTCACATTATTCAATGACTTTACAGTTTTTCCGTCTTTAGATGAAATAAATATGCGAACAATTCCCAATTCCTGAAATTATGTATACTCTGAAGGGGAGATAGGAGTAAAATGATATATCACCCAAATGTAAGGAACAAGAAAATATATAAATTCCATGTACTTAAATTTATTCTGCTGCTAGAATTATTTTTAAAATGGTCAACACATCTATTACCAGAATAAATATTGAGGTATAAACAGATCTACCTTAAAACAAAAGGTTTCAAATGCTTATATTTCTTGAGCAATTATTTTAAAATGTAGAACTTTCACCAGGTGAAACAACAGTTTTGTCTAAACAATTTAATCGAACTACAAAGTCGCAAGTCCAAGTTTTCGTTTTGGGCAAAGTTGTAAACCCCACTTTGGAACTTTTGTGTTATTCACTTTAAATTAAATTACTTATATGGTGGCACCGGAGAGGGAGGAGCATTATTTTGATAATTTTGTTTGGCAAATTGTTGATTTAGAAAGATACTTGAACTTGAATAAAAACGAACTTGAAAACTCACTCACAAAACTCAATAATTTAGTTTTTACTGGAGTCAAATTCGGATTTGTAGAATAGAGCTTTACCCGTACGATTATAAAAGGCAAATTTCGTACCTGAACAATTTGTGATTGGGTCCTTGGTGGTTGTGAAGGTCCATGCGTCGTATCAAAAGATCCAAAAGATGAAGGTTTCTCTCCTCCAAATCCATGACCTTGAAATCCTGGTTTTTTGAAATCATGACCGTACCCACCCCAATCTGAATGTGGTGGTTCCGTATGTGGAGTTGGTAATGGCGGAAATTTGCCTTGCATACCAAAATGTTGACCAAATCCATATTCACCACGGTAATTTGGAGGAGGCCCGGTGAACTGCGACTGCATTGGTGATTCATCTCTTAAACTTATGCCCATTTCCATCTCAAGTCTCTCATCCAAAGACAGTCGTCTTGGTGGTGAACAATAAGGCCCCGAATTGTTATAATTGTCCTCTGGAGTAAACTTAGAAATGTCACTATCGTTGAAATCTCGATTGGTGTCAACACTGGTAATTGTCTCAATTTCACAAATGATATTCCCGGCATCTGCTGTAGCACTCGCAAGCTCAGAATCACTGATAGTTGAGTCTGCCACATTAAGTTGTAGGGGTGGGGAATCTTTCACCATCATTTCAACAGGGGGTTCACCTGTAGGAGTCATTGGACCCGGGCCGATAGTTGCCAATTTCTCTGCTTCCTTTTCCTCAACATGACGGCGTCCCTCTTCGTGTAGTTCTTCATCTAAAAGATCTTGTTCATCTCTTCTGAACCTCCGAACTTCAAAACGTCCTGACGGCGGCGGTGATCTAGCAGCTCGGTCGTAATGGTGATGTTGGCGATAGCTAAGACCGTGATGGCGAAATCGGCCGCCCATTCGAACGGCAAATCGCCCTCCGTGATGGTTGAAATGTCTGTTACTATCAATTCTCCTGGCTCTTTCCAGATATTCTCGTCTTTTCTTTTCATAACCGAGATCCCTTCTGTTGCTTCGTGGACTTCTTGATCTAGACCTAGATCTGGACAGAGATCTTGAGTGTGACCTTGATCTAGACGGGGATCGTGAGCGTGACCGCGGTACTCGTCGATGGTGTCGGTCAAAAAATCGAATGTTACCTTCTTGCCGACCATGCTTGGGGTCGTTATGATGTCCTCTGCGGCCTCTGATCCAAAGCGGCGGTGACATTCTTGGATTACGACGGACGATATCCCGTTCTCGAAAATGGCTCTGTGGAGGTGGAGATGACCTCGGATGCCCTTGTGAGTGAAGAGGAGGCGGAGTGTACGACCTTGATGGTGAACGTGATTCTGTCCTGGGTCTTGAATCTTTTGAAAATGAACGGCGATCATATAAGTGATCAGGTTCATGTCTTCCGGCGGGTTTTCCTGACTCCAAAGTAGGAATTGGCATGCCGACCACAGCTCCAGGTGGGGGTGGAGTTGAGCTGTGACGGTTACTGGACTTTCTCCGAACATCCGACTTTGGTGATCTAGGTTCGACTGAAGTCTTCGAAGATTTTGCTAATTTCTGACTAGATACCTCACTCTTTTTCATACGGGACGTCGAAACAGTAGCAATGGTTTTAATTGGTCCGAAAGGAATCATTGGTTTTGTCGTCACGGCAAATCTTTTGCGGAAATCTTCCACATTACTTTCACTCACAATTTCTCCTTCTTCAATGTCTCCATCAAATAGAGCCAACTTAGATTTTTCAATTTTAGCCGCATTTCCTATTTTAAAATTAAACGGTTTCTGTTTAGACGGGGATTCGTGTTGTGCGTCTGATTTTCCTGAGGGATCTGCGGTGTCTGACTTATTTATTTCTGACAATTCTTTTGTGGTCGGGCTTAAATCTGTACGGATTGGCGACGGTGAGTATGAAGAACTCGACGACCCTACATCGTCTGCAAATGGGTCATATAAAGCAGATGACTTCTTTGTTACCGTTACGTCCTTTTCGTCAATATCGGATAGATCAGGGGTAACAGATACTGTGGTTGGCTCTGATGAGAATTCAGAGCCCGAGTCCGAATCTTCCCCGAGCTGAGTTTCTGGAATCGAAAGATTCTCGCCTATTTCGCCTGGAATTTCCTCATCACCCGACTTCTCAGTCGCAGTGCCGTACCCAGACGTTGGACCAGCGCTAACACTACGGGCTCGCCGATTCTTCTCTTCTTCTTCTGAGTCGTCACTCCAGTTTGTACATATTCCCTTTTTAGGTGACACTTTTGACTCAAACTTTTCCACACTGCTGGGTTGATCTGTACTATTGGTTGAAGATATCTTTTGTAAAAGTGCTTCAGCACTCAAGTCTAGGTCTTCATCGTTAAGGATAGACTGAAGGAAAGGGTCATCGTCAAACTCGGATATTAGTGTATGGGTTTCTTTCTCAGAATCTGATATTAAATTTTTGGTTTGCATAACCTCTTCCGTCTCAACCGCAAGAGGATTCGGGTTAGGATTCACGGGATTTATGGATTGTTGTCTAAGTTCTTCTTCCTCCTGGCTATTATTCTTTGCGGCAGGTGGAAAACACAAATAAGGACTCTCTTTCACCTTTCCAATACCCTCAAGATCGCTCGTTTCCGTTGTTAGTTCCCCTTCTTCCAAATCATCAATATTATGTCGTCTGGGTCTGCCACCACCTTGATTTCTGTCTCGGCCTCTGTCCCGCCCTGAATCTCGATCCCTTTCCCTGTCCCTGTCTCCTCCGGTGTCTTTACGTTCTGGCTTGGAGTTGGAGGATCCGCCGCCACTACTCCCAGGAGGTCGCCCTATTCCACCTCTACCACCACCTTTTTCATCATCCGTTGTAGGGGGAGACTTATCTTTTCCCTTACTCTTTTTCGAAGGACTCTTGTTCTTCTTTTTAAGTTTCTTTTTCTTGCTCTTCCCGGAAGCCTCATCCCCAGAACTTTCTTCCTCAGAAGATGAGGACTTGGAAGAAGCATCGTCAGAATCTGATTCTTCAGAGGTCGCTGACGGGGATGTAGTCGAACGAGTTTTCTTGGAGTGTTTCTTCTTTGATTTTTTATCTTTTTCCTTGTCATGTTTCTTTTTCCTATGTTTCAACTTATCCTTTACCTTATCTCCACTCGGCGGTGGGGAGACTCTTGAACGCTTCACTTCAGATTTCGAAACTTTGTCCTTCGATGAGGTGACAATGTCTTCGTCTTTGGACACTTTTTCGTCCGAAGTTTTTGTCCGCTTTTTCTTTGGTTTCCTCTTGGATGAGTCATCACTGTCGTCTTCTTCACTAGTAGAGGACTGTGAATCATCATCGTCCGAGCCCTTCGCATCTGCTCTGGACTTTCGCTTTCTATGTACTTTTGAAGCTTTCCCCGTGGAAACTTTCTCCTTAGAACTTTCACTGTTTTTCACGGAAGGCCGTCTTGAGGTCAAGGTTGAAGGACTGATCTGTCTGGCATGTCCATCATTCTCAGCATTGTCTTCATCGTCCGAGCTGTCGTGTTTCTTTTTGCTGTGTTTATGCTTGTGATGCTTTTTCTTCCTTTTCTTCAGCTTCTTGTCTTTCTTTATTGGTTTCTCTGAAGCGCTCACGACTGAATTGTCAACAAATTCGTCGCCACTCTGTTCAACTTCACCTTCTGGCCACTTGGCCTTCGTCTTAGGCAAAACTTCGGCCTCGTCTCTGTAATGTTTGTCATCCGATTTTTGGAGTTCCGTCGAACCACGCATCTTCTCTGGGAATTTCCTTGGAGGTGATACATCTGGCAGTTTCCGGATTATTGTGGGTTCCGAGAACTTACGCCTGTCCGAAGTGTCTGATAACTTTCTCGAGGAAACTTCTTGAGGTTTTCTTGACGAATCGTCAACTCTCCTGTCGTCACCTCTCTTTGAGCCTTCATCGCTTCGCCTGTATGGCTCCGCATCTCTCCTTGACGGTTCATCGTCTCTCCTAGTCGTTTCAACACCTCGCCTTCCGATTTCGTGACCTTTTCTAAGGATGTCGTCGTCTTTTCTTCCTTTGAAAGAGTCAACATTTCGCCTCGACGAATCGTCTCGCCTTAATAATTCATCGCTTCTTCTGGGAACATTCTCAACCCTCCTTGACCCATCATCGCCTCTTCTGGAAGACGTTTCTAGTCTCCTGGAAGTATCCTCACCTCTCCTTGACGTTTCCTCGCCTCTTCGGGAACCTTGATCACTCTTCCGGCTTGAATATTCCTCAGCTCTCCGTCTAGAATTATCTATATCACCCTCACTGCTGCCATCACGATGAGTTCTACGTTCGGGTTCCTTCACTTTTTCTACCGCTTTTTGAATAGGAATCTCCTTCTCAAGAATAAAACTAGAAGCGTCATCATTATTGTACTTCCGTTTCAGCAGGGGTGACGGGGCAGAGTCGGAGTCATTCTCTGAGTCATTTGGTGTTGGAGATTGGCTAGGACTTCCCACAGTTTCTGAACTAAGCAATTTACTCTTTGCCTTCTGGCTAATCGGCAAAGATTTAGTCCTAACTGGCAAAGGACTATCTTCTCGACTTTGATCGTCGTCAGAGTACAAATGAGAAATTAAAATTCCTTTACCTCCATCCACAGGACAAAACTGTTGATCTGTAGCAGCGAACCACTCACGCGATTTAACGATTGTCGAAGCAGTAGTACTTTCTTTTGGAGATTTTGAATTAATAATCTCATTCATCGCCTCAATCACGTCTGAGTCTTCTTCCTTAAATATTGTGGCTCGCGATTTATATAAACCGTTAAAACAAAATGGATTGATACCATAAGTGAGTGGTGGTTTTGACTTCGTCTTTCGGGTCAATTGGAATGGATAATCCGCCTTTCCGTTTCGCCCTTCGATCGGAATCGTTTTAACGTCTTTTGAGTGAAATGTCAAGCTGCGGCTGAGCGGCGTCGGATTCAAAACATCAACTACTCTATCAGGGGAGTGAGAATTGGAACGACTTCTACTTCGGGTTCTGCGAATTGTAATAAGATTTAATTATACTCCCGCATCGCAAAATCACTTACTTATTGGTCTTAAGTTATTTATCTACACACTACGGGTTGGACCAACCGTCAAATCTAGTGCTACGATTTGATCTAAAGGTAATGCAATTGCAATTGTATGTACACACTTTATACGCTTCAAGTCGTAGTTCGGCGTCAGACTTGTAAATGCTTACAAAATCCTTGAAGTTCTCGAGAGTGCTAACTCTAAGAAATTATACGTCATCCTGCGAGCGGAGCGAGCAGGATGACATCAATGTAAAACAGGGTAGTCTTATCCAGCTCCCTCCACTCTTGGACTCCGTATAATCCCTACCGAACTTCACATTGAATTTACCCCTTGCGCCACCCACCCCACTCAACATTTCCAGATAATACTGTGTAAAAGTGCATGTACCCTGGCTTGAGTGCGGTGGTGGCATATGGGGCAAATACAATGCTCGTTTGATATTTGGATTACTGCGCTAGTCCTCAGCACTTCAGCAGTGTTGATTGTAGTGTAGAACTACTGAAACCCAAATTGACCATTTTCGGTCTGATTTTGCTGTAGGTTTAAATAACTAAGCAAGAGAACGCGTCGTCGAGGTTGGTGCTTCCAATTCTTCAATATTAACACTTGTAATCAATTTCACATGAAAGTGAAAGCAATTCTATTCAGTCCATACTACGATCTAAAAATTACCACAACTAAAAATCAGGGGTCGTATATATCGTATCAACAATATTAAGGTAATTCTGAAATTATTGACTTAAACAAGTTAAGAAACACAACGATGTAAACTTTTATTCTTCAGAATCAGACAACATTCGAAAAGAAAAAGTTATCCTGTTCAAATTCACACTTCAATTAAATTACAACGATTATTTCGGAATGACACCGCTCGGAATGAAGAAAGTCAAACTTATCAGGGGCAGGAGATTATATTGATTGATATACAATTACAATACATAATTCAGCCCTCGATTCGGCCCATATCCTTAATCACTAGACTGTCACCGTGAAACTGGGGTTGGTATGATGGGGGGAGGGTGTGTCTCTTCTTGGCTTGTGGAATATCGGAGTGTAAAACCCGGGTTTCCTTGCATATTGTTATGTGCACACGTTACATCTAACAGTGACTTCGTTCGTCAAACCCACTTTCACTTAAGATGTAAAACAACGCTACGCTCTAAAGCAATTTTAAACTGCAAGATTGAAACGCATGGCATAATCTGGGGTTCGATTCGTACGATACATTTTAAGATTCAAGCTTACCGGCCAAGAATTGTGTTCCAAACAAAGTTGATATCACTTGTGCGATATTGGCACTCTCGATAGTCTGTCCAATTTGTTGGCAATCGTGTTTTTCTCACTTTGTCCAACTCCCTCTCAATTTTTCTCTCCGCCTCTTTCCTCTCCTCCCTCTCCCTTTCTTTTTCTCTTTCACGGTCACGTTCCTTTTCCTTTTCTCGCTCCCTTTCTTCCCTTTCTTTCTCCCTTGCTTCCCTTTCCAAGTCCTTGGAAGTTCGCTTTCTCACTCGAATGTCAGGGCTACGTGTTCGACTCTTCGACTTTCTTCGATGGCGGTCACGTTCACGGTCTCGATCCTTTTCTTTCGTTGTCCTTAGTTTCTCCCCTTCCCTGTCCCTGCTACGCTCCTTTTCTCTATTTGGACTCCTACTTTGTGATCTTCTAAAACTTTTCTTAGTCGCACCTCGTCGATCCTTATCTCTACCACTTCCACGCTCCCGTTCTTTACTTCGACTGGGGCTAACTGACCTGGACTTTTGTCCTCGTCTCTTGGATGATTTCCCGTAGCGTTCCCGATCCCGGTCTCGTTCTACAGAGCGTGACCGAGAATTGGATTTTGACATAGATCTAGACCGAGAATTGGAGCGAGATCGACTTGAACTCGTCGAATGTCTTGCTTTCCTTAAGTTTTTGGTAGATCTCCGCCTTTCTTTATCCTTATCTACGGATTTGATCAAATCGGATATGACTATTGAAGAAAGAGGAGGTATTTCTTTTGGACCCGAAGATGACACTGTTACAGACGCGGAAACTGCAGCAGCAGACTTACTAAGTGCCTCAGCCGAGCTAGTAGAAATGAGTGTCGGTTTCACAACAGCAGTCGCTGGTGGCTGAGTGGGGATATTTGTAGTGAGTGCGTTGACTTGCTTTAATTTTTCGTTCAATATAGAATTCATTGCCAGAATTTCTTTCATTTTGGTTTCTTCCTCTTTAATCGTTGCAATCGCCAACTGCTGCTGTTGTTGCTGCTGTTGTTGACGTTGCAATAGAGAAGCCTTTGTTGGAGAAATTTTCTTAACTGCAGTCGCTGCCGCTGAGCCATGTTTGGCGGCTGAAAATGCTAACAGTCTCTTTTTCGCTTGCGCTTTCCCAAGAACTGTTGTTGTAACTTTCTTGGTTTCAATAGGAGAATCGGAGGGAGAAGTCATGTCATCATCTGCTGTTGCAAGGGCTTGGCTAGGAGAATATTTAGACGAGTCCGGTGGAAGTGGAATTTCAATATCGGCATCATCTGCCTCTATTTCCATTTCAGCAGGGTAAGGTATTTCGTCTAAGTTTGATTCGACGTCTTCTTTTTGATCTGAATGCAGCAGAGACGGAATATTATGTTTTTCGATGTCTGAATTCGTAGATCTAGATGGAGAGGAAGAAGAGGACGAAGATGATGAATCAGATTCCTCGCGACTTAAAGGGGGTGATAAAGGGAGGGGCAGTTCTGGCTCAGAGTCCGCAGACATATCTAGTTCATCAAACGAAATAAAAAATAGAAAATATGTTCAAGGAAGCGTGTGTAAAGCGGTCATTACAATTAAGTAGATCGAATTTCCTATCAATTTCACGTGTGGTAGTCAGTATGTCGATTCTGACACACATACATGTAGTATTTACATTTATAATCATGGAATTTCTGTTGGGTGAACGTTTTCATTTTACTAGTAATACAAGCCCCAGTGACTTCAAAATAAATTCTACATTCAAACTACATAGCTATCTAGATTGTCAGTGCACAAAAGTTGGTCATTCAAAGCTAAAACGGTAATTGTGATTCAACATTATGTGTGCCATGTCGTATTGTCAAATATTAAATTTACGACAAAACCCAGGAGACCTCAATAATTTAATTAAGTTCTAAAATACAGTAATAAGAAATGAAGGGGCAAAATATATGTCCTTGTTGAAGGAAGTACGACTGGTCCCGTTTTATTCGTGATGGTCACCAAACTACCAAAATTTTACTTTCTCGGTGATATTCTTCAAATGACAAAACCGAGTAATAAAACATATTAACCAGAATGTTAGAACATATACAAATATTGTTAAGTAGTTTGTCGTCTTTAGAGATGGAAAGGCTAAGTAGACTGTAAACTCTCTTGAAAACAGTTAAATTACAGAATTACTCACTACTCGAAGTGCGGTCTCTCTTATTCGACGTCAAATTATCACAAGAATGAGAATTTACAAGAACTTGTCAGCTATTTGAGGTGGAACGAATATTCGGTTACTTTTCGGCAAAGCAAACTAACGTCGAATATTCCGTTAACCAATCCCTGAAACCTCCATGGACATGGACATACCCGACCAAAAGAAACGCCTCAGATGATTTGAGCCAAGTATTCGTTATTCGTCCACCGAATATTCGTTCCTGCCTAAAGTATTTTCTTTCACGGTCATAAAATATCGAAACCGAAATTGAACTCTAGTTTTGAATTCTAGAATTGGTGAATCTGATCACATTTGACTGACTCTATGATTACGAAACTGACATTGAATTCACAAGGCGCTGACGGCTCAAATGTTACAGGATCTGGTTCTGGAGTTCTAATTTTATCAAAATCAACATCTTATACTATGTAATCGATAATTATCCGGCACCAAAATTTTGATGTAGTGAAACTGAGTCTTTTCGATTTTATCATGCGATCGTCGCTAATTGAAATTTTTGTCTACAGGTTTCCTTGGATCTACTTAAGTTAAATTCGAGTTTGATTTTGTTTAAATAATTGAATTCCACATTACAGTCTGTAGTTCGTGAACGTGTTGATGAAATAAAGAAATCGTTATTGATATTTAATTGGACCTGGACCAAAGTATACATTCTTGCAAAATGCAGTTGTTTCTGCACCTATAAATTTTACGACTTCATCGTAACGAATATGAAAATGAAAAAAGAATGATTCTTGAAGTTGTGACTTGTATCAATTTTAAGGGCACAGGAAGCTCTAACCTTCGTGTAAGTCAGTCATAGACAAAGGGGGGGGGGTGCGTGGGGTGTTAGACCCCTAAAATTTTTAGAGGGAAGAGAGACCCCAAATTTTTTTGAAGAAATT
>JAQGCA010002041.1:0-15037 GCA_034698945.1 Protaphorura quadriocellata
ACTCAAATAAATTCTGAAGAACCGGGCTAATTATTCCAACTGTGTGTTTTAGTTACCCCGACTTTCACTGAGAGAAGTGGGTTGGAATAATTAGCCCGCTGACACTAAGGGTATGGAATAATTAGCCCAGAGGGGTGGAGTAATTAGCCCAGAGGGGTGGAATAATTAGCCCGAATGTTGTTTTTCGGACCTCGTTCCCATGGTTACATAAAATTCTTGTTTTACTAAGGTTAGAGGAGGCTAAATATTTCAAAAAAATTAATTATTGCAGAAAATCGCATACTTGATGAGTTTGAACCGATATTTTCATATAATACGCGATTACGACCATGTGAATCGCCCAGGCACAAAAGTTGGAATAATTAGCCCAGCCTACCCTACTCTAGCTTCAAAAAATGTCTTAACTTTAAAGTCGAGAGCCACACGCTCATGTCAACTGTCAAAATTGTAACAAACCAGTCATTTCTCACAGTGCAGTCTTTGTCTTCGTGACACAAGGAAAATGATAAAAAATAGAAATGTTCCAGGATCACGCATAACCCTTGCCACCCCCCCCCCCCGCGAGGCGTTTCTATTGAAAATCCGTCGCGCGTAGCAGCGTAGTAATTTTTTTTGAAAAATCCGTTCATGCTACCCTTCTTGCAATAACTTTTTTGCAATTTTAAAAACTTTGTTTGGCCGGTTTGGAGAAAGTCGATTTCTCGCTACCAGGCCGTTTTGCTTAAAAAATCAGATTTCTCGTGCCAGATACTCCGGTATAGACGAACCGAGAATGGAGAGAATCTTTCCGCCATGCAAGGAAGAGCGATGAACGGAAATTCCTGAGATGTGGAGGTAGAATTAACCCCCTGGCCAGTGTCAAGAGTGCCGTCTGGGTGGTAAATTGGTCCTATTCACAATACGAAGAACATGAAAGAGCGAGAGAGGGAGGGGCCCAATCGGTTTGGCACAGATACATAGGGACCTAAGCGTCTGCCAAACCCTGTCTCTCTATCCCGACCCCTATCTTTATTCTATGGGTGGGAGTTTAATTACGTATATCATTACTTTCGCTTCAGGAAACCAATGCAGTTTCTAGGCGTAATAGTCCTGAAGGACTTTGAAGTCCTTCTTTGGGAAAGGGGGTGTTGTCGTGAATGACATCATTAAATGCAAGGTATTAAAATTTGTCAAAACTGGGACAAGTGACGCAATTAGGTCAACCCTGGTATTTTGCTATGTTATGATGACTGCGATTAACAATACGCCATCGAATACTTGGGTGGATTCCCGCAATCAATTATTTATTCAAGTCGGAAATGCCGTCATTCTCGTGATTAGCAAATCCAACTCTCATTTTGCTGTACGGAAATGCATATCCTGTGTATGAGCAAAACTTAAAGCCAAGGTGAACCTAAAGTTCAAAGTGTAACTATTACGTCATCAATGAGGTCACTTCCTTTTCAATCCTTCTATATTAGATGGCCCGTTTCTTTCCGGTCATATTGAATATAGACTGAATGTCAAATGTGTTTGGAATGCCATAATCTATCCAGGAATTGGAAACTGAATGTCCAGAAATATCGGTTTGTCGTCCGTCCAGGTATTAAAATAATGGGTGGGTGGGCATAGCTATTATATATTAATAAGTTTCGGCAAACTCAAACCTTGGAACTTAATTTCCGTGTTTGCTAAATGTAGGAAGTAGACCGACAACATGATTTTTATCATTTCAACAATTTTTGTATGCAGCAGAGAATTTAAAATAAATTAACTTTTAATCTGATCGCCACATCAATCGCCCGGGTCCGGAACTTGAAGGTTAAACTATTTGAAGATTTATGAACTTCATAAGTCAAGTTTCTGTCATATTTAAGCCAAGTTTCAGACTTAGCGGAAACTACAGATAAAGTTGTCCTAATTACACCCAGAACTGCTTCAAATTTAAGTAGAAATCATTTCCTACTCTTCTTTGAGATCAGTTCGTGCTACAATGGTTCGATTCAAATCGATTTAAATATATTTTATTAAATCGAACCTAAAATACACACTGAACGTGTTTTCCTCGTAAGACTTATGAATATTCTAGTACAATCGTTCAAGTGGAACAGCAAATTATGGCCGAGTTTGTATTATAAACGCCCCTGACCTTTGGTTTCCCGGTCTTAAATAAACTGAACAGAGTCATTAGTTTGTGGTCTCACATTCACATCGCACCACATCAAAAGGTTCTGCTAATTTCTTGTCGTTAACTCAGAAATTCTGTACCAAAATATTTAAGAACAATGATCAGTGATCTGTGCCTCACACTATTTAGTCTCTCCGTAAAATACGCGTCCTTTCTGAGAGCAATTCCCTACAGATGGGATGACGTGAATCAACGGTTAGTCCATGTCACCAACAATAAAAAAATATTACAATGGAAATGTGTGACTTTTGCGGTCTGGTTCCATCAAGTACTTTTATTGCTTTCAATGGCTCACGCTGTCTTCTTAAAAAAAGAACGCAGATTCGAAAATCATGTTTTTCACGCTATTGTCATCTTTTCCAAATCACTGTTCTCACTACTTTTTTATCTGACCATGGACAAGCGGAAGGAACTCTTGGACTTCATCAATGGCTTCTTAATATTGTACAAGAATATCGAAAGTAAGTCAGAATTTATAATACATCAAGTGCGTCTCATGGCCCCACTTACCGAGCCTAACCTTCAGTACATAAACACCCATTTGATTATTACAGATCGCTACCTGAGATGGAGATTGGGCGGGAAAACTGGATGTGAGGCTCTACTTATTGGGTTATTCCTGTTTGGTCTCTACTACCCATTTGTTTTCGCTCTTGCTAATTTCCTCATGCCATTCAACGCCGCCTTTCCAAGCGCATATTTTGCCAATTATGAAAACTGGAACGCGCCTTATCCGGTACCTCTGTTATTCCTGGTCATTCCTCAAAGTTTCGTTGTCTTGCCTCTTTGCTGCTCACATGTCGTATTCTGTGCCACATTCGCAATTCTATTCACCTATGCCTATCTGGTTCTAACCAAGGAAATGAGGTATGAACTATACATTACAGCGAACGAATTAATTCCACAACGCTTTGCTATTTATGTGAGGTCATAGCGTTTAAATAAAACGAATTGAGACCGCTAGGCAATATGAGTCTACATCGTAAGGAATTTGTAAAGGTTAGGTCTCGGGTTCAATTGCTGGTGGAAAATTTTGAATGCTAAAAGCATGCCTTCCGCGCCACAATTCAACTACTATGTAATAACGTCGAACAGAAGTCGGTATTGTGACCTAAGTGGTCTGAATGATATAGGATTCTGAGGTGCTACCGATTGTGTTCTATACGTGAAAAACGGTGGTTTCTGTAAGAGAGATGTGATAGCAGTGGGCAGCCCTTGACGGACGGATAGACGAACAGACAGACGAAGGGAATTTTTAAGCCCTTTACAGGACTGCGCCCACGTGCTAATAAAATATTACACTGACGCAATGTCTGAACTTAAGAGTCGTCACGAAACCATTGAGTTGATTCTAACCTTAACAAGGGATACATCCGATCGACCTATACCAGGCCCTTGATTGGCTAGAAACTACTGTGCGCTGCAAATATACCAAACATTGTATAATAATAAAGGCATTGCTTTGTGTTAAAATTATTTCAGATTTTACAATATAAATCAACACACGAAGAACCGGTCAAGGGCAAGCCTGCCGTCAGAGGTTATCCACCTGTGCAGGTGTTTACAGGTGTTGACTAGATCCGCTAACCTGTTGTTTCAAGACTACGCCTTCATCATTTTGATCAACACGATATTCACATTCACTGTTGGCTCTTACTGGGCCATTATTTGGTACAGATCACGTGTCCCGATCTTCACATTAGGAGTAGCCGGTGTTGTAGGCACCATCACCCTGATCCTATTATATTTTAAACTCGGAGTTTATAACCGGAATTCTATCAAACTAATCGAATCCTGGAACAGAGCCACCGTTATTCCTGGACCAGACATGAAAAAACTATTGAAAAAGTGTATGAGGTCATGTCGACCTTTAAAATTAGAGTTGGCGTCTGTCGGATATTTTCAAATACGTGGCTGCCTAAATATTATTGGGAGAATAATCATCGTTACCGCAAAGTTAGTCATTTTTGCGAAGAAATTGCATCTTGATTAATCAGACACTTTATTATTCCGCAAAACTAAAACATGGCTGTATGGTCGTCCCCCTTATATCACTTATTACGCGTGAGTATATGAATTGTGTAGACTTAGAATTAGAATTTAAATATTGGAGTGGAGTCACGACTTTAATGGTAGTAGTAAATTTAATGTATTACATAGCAATTTTCCGGCATATTTATGTATTCGTTATTACTTCACACAGCACTATTAAAAAACTAATAATTCTTCTTTGGTGTAATTCTTGATGGTTGTTCAGTAAAATCTAAATTTCTAAAATCTGGACTCTAAATAAATACGTTTCGAATATTTATATCTAATCGAAGTCTTGATCGAGATGTTCACCTCTTCACACAGAAAACTCGTCGCAGAAAGTTCATTTAGAACATCATAAAACGGAACGAACTGTCTCTGTACATATTTAAGCCGAAGTGTACGTCTGGCGTTGAAGGTTCGAAGTACGGCTCTGGCTCTGTGGAAGATTGTGACGATAAGGACCATATCGGTTTTTCTTCCTGAATAAGGTGTGAAACTGACAAGGTAACCCCGCCAGCTGATCAAAGCGTTTAATAACCAGACCAATCTTGTTGAGTAATTTGGGTCATCCAAATGATGAATCCAAATTTCTTTTTGTCATAGTGAAATTCTAACCCTTAGGAGGTCATGGAATACACGTGGTAGAGAGGCCAGAGGCTGTTTTTTCACATAATGTAGAAAGCCTCCTCAGTCCTCAGGCCTGAGGACTGAGAAGTCCAACCACTTAACCCACATGTATTTCTTCCGGATTTGACCTTTCATGACCTCCTACAGGTTAGAATTTCACTTCGACAATTTTTTTTTTGGATTCATCATTTGGATGATCCAAATTACTCAACAAGCTTGGTCTGGTTATTGAACGCAACGTCGCTTTTCGATGTGCCCGGTATAGAAGAACAGAGAATGAAGAGAATCTTCCCGCTATGCATGGAAGTGCAATGAAAGAAAATTCTTGAGAGCTGGAGGCAGAATCAACCCCCTCCTGTCCAGTGTCAAGAGTTCATCCGGGTGGTAATTTGGTATTTGGTGCTATTCAAAATACAAAGATCATGAAAGAACGAGGGAGGGAGTGGCCCAATCGGTACGACACAGACACGTAGGAACCGAGTCGTCCCCCCTCTCCGACCCCTATCTATATTCCACGGGCGAAAGTTTAATTATGTACCGGGTGTTTCAAAACCAACCTACTATTCGTCCTAATTTCCTCAATTTTAGCTTTATCTGAAATGTGAGATAGCCATGTTCGAAATTTAATTGCGCGTCTTTTGAGCTATGTCCGAATGCGCTGCGCGCTGTCAATAAAAATGTAAATACAAATATCAGAAAATGAAAGACAAACTGAAATTTTGATTGCAGTAAAAATTTTCAAAAATTCTCAAGATTTTCAAAATTTTCCAATTTCCTCAATTTTTTTTTTGAAAATTCGAAAAAAAAATTTCCGCTCAGAAGAGGCACAATTAAATTTCGAGCATAATGGCTATCTCACTTTTCAGATAAAGTTAAAATTGAGGAAATTAGAACGAATAGTATGTTAGTTTTGAAACACCCCGTATATCACTATTTCAGCTTCAGGAATCCAATGCAGTTTTTAGGCGTATTAGTCTAAAAGGACGAACAATACGCCATCGAATACTTGGATTCCCGCAATCAATTATTTATTCAATCCGGAAATGCCCTCATTTTCGTCATTATCAAAACCGACTCTCATTTTACTGTACGGAAATGCATTTCCTGTGTACGACCAAAACCTAAACCCAAGGAGAACCTAAAGTTCAAAGTGTAACTATTACGTCATCAATGAGGTCACTTCCTTTTCAATCTTTCAATATTTTATGGCCCGTTTCTTTCCGGTCATATTGAACATGGACTGAATGCCAAGTGTGTTTGATATGCCATAATCTATAAGGAACTCGAAATGAATGTCCAGAAATGTCTGTTTGACGTCCATCCACGTATTAAAATAATGGGTTTGTGGGTATAGCTATTACATATTAATAAGATTCGGCAAACTCAAACCTTGGACCTTTTAATTTCCGTGTTTGCCAAATGTAGGAAAAAGACCGACAACATGATTTTTATCATTTCAACAATTTTTGTATGCAGCAGAGAATTTAAAATAAATTAACTTTTAATCTGATCGCCACATCAATCGCCCGAGACCGGAACTTTAAGGTTAAACTATTTTAAATTTATGGACTTCATAAGTCAAGTTTCTGTCATATTTGTAGCAGGTTTCAGACTTGCTGGAAACTACAGATAAAGCTGTTATAATTACTCCCAGAACTGCTTCAAATTTAAGTTGAAATCGTTTCCTACCGATCAGTTCGTGCTACAACGGTTCAATTCAATTCGATTTAAATATATTTTATTAAATCCAACCCAAAATACACACTGAACGTGTTTTCGTCGTAAGACTTATGAATATGTCAAATATCGGACAAGTTTATAATTTATTTAATAATTGTCCTTTTTACTGTAATCAGTGAAAGTGAACGTGAAGTAAAAGAAGCCGAGATCACCCTTCGTGACACGTGTTTTGTGTACGATCGACAGCTCAGATCTTTCTAATATTTCACACAAAGGACACTCACATGATTGTTAATGTATATGCAAAATAAAGATTATGGCACTTAATGTCAAAAGGTCATAGGTCAAATATCAATAATTGTATTATTCTTATTATTGTTCATAAGTGTTTATGTGTGACCCAAATCGCCCCATGTATTTTGATAGTTGTTTATACGAACGGGAGAGGGACAAGAAAAATTCCCTCCTTCCTTTCTCTAAGTAACGCTCTTTTGTGTTTGGGAGGGCGAGTGAGTGCAAATGCAATGCATGTCGATCAGTCTCCTGCATATAGCGTTATTCTGGAAAGGCCTGGAAAGACCGAGAAGAAAGGAGAGGCATGCACAGCTCACTCACGCTCCCATTCTATTCTCATTCTCTATCTGCACTTCTTGTCGGCCACAGTGTTTGCCATTTTGTTGTAAAATCGAAGAATCATATTTTGTAATTTAATCAGTAATTAATAAAAATCAGTACTCTTTGTTAGTGAATTCTCGCAAACGTTGTACTTAGAGTAATTGAGCAGGTACACAGAGATTCACACAATTAATACATCGAAGTATAATTCTGTTACATTTTCAGTCACACAGACAAACAAAACAACTCAACAATCACAAACCCCGACACATTTTTGAGTGAATTAGTTTTTCGGGTAGAATTGCTTGATTCATTCAACTTGTTGAAAATTAACATTAGTTTTCCGTTGATCGGCGTTGGAAACCAGGAGGGACTCGAGTGTTATTCAACAGAATATTTGAGTACAATTGTTCAAGTGGAACATCAAATTATAGCCGAGTTTGTATTATAGACGCCCCTGACCTTAGGTTCTCCGGTCTTAAATAAACAACAGAGTCATTAGTTTGAGGTCTCACATTCACATCGCACCACATCAAAAGGTTCTGCTAATTTTTTGTCGTTAACTCTGAAATTCTGTACCAAAATATCCAAGAACAATGATCAGTGATCTGTGCCTCACACTATTTAGTCTATTCCTCCAGAATCAATCATTGAAGGAAAAGAATAGATTAAATAATGTATGATACACAAGCGTTGTTCCTTGGGCATTACAGCTGGATGGCGCAATTCGTTCTGCTCCGAAATGGCATTGAACAGGTTTTCAATCAAGTGGATTCAATTTATTTTAGCGCTTGAAAAAATTTACTCGCAATAGACATCAATTTGGTTATTGTACTAAACTGAATTTCGCTATAGAACATTTTAGTTTTTAGTATTAATAAACACTCGCGACTGGATGACAGCCCGTTGAAATTTAGAGTGGTAGATAGGATGTAGAGAGTGGTTGAGAAGGTTCGGAGTGTGGTAGAGTGGTTGTAGTGAGTGGTAGACAGATTCCAGAGTGGTTGAGAAGTTGTGGCGAGGGAATGAGAGGGCATAGATAGTGATAAACATTACATATATAAGTGCTTATTACGGTAGGCATTGCTGTTTTGTATGCGTAATAGTATATACCTAAGTATACGAAATTAAGAGGCGACGTCCATTTAACATTAGGAGGCGATGTATCTCTAACATTACGTATGAAATTGCGTTATAAAGTAAGCATTCTGTATAGAGGCCAGAATGTTGTCATCGGCATTAAGGCAGTTACCATTGGGAGGTCAGATTTCTTCTTCAACATAATGGGCATGGGGAGGTCAGATTTTAACATTACGGACATTGTGAGGTCCGACTTTCTCTTTAGCATTACGAGCATGGGGAGGTCAGATTTTAACATTAGAGGCACGTGTAGTTAAGATTTTAGCATTACGGTACGGGCATGGAGAGGTCAGATTTTTTCTATGGCATTAGGGGCATGGGAAGGTCCGATTTTCTCTATAGCATTAGGGGCATGGGAAGGTCAGATTTTCTCTATAGCATTAGGGGCATGGGAAGGCCAGATTTTAGCATTACGGGCATTGGGAGGTCAGTATTTAAGATTGATAGCTTTGGGAAGGTCAGACTGTACCCGACATCGTTATAGGAGCAGCGATGACTGCGTAATGTTAAGAGATGGTGTTCTGTAAGTGAGAAATGGTGGGTTTGGTAAGAGAGACGTGACAGCAGAGTGTATCCCGTGACAGACGGACGGACAGACTAAGGGATTTTATAAACCCTTTACAGTAATAACACGGGCTAATAAATTATTCTCTGGCTCTTACTCTGACGCAATGTCTGAACTTAGGGTCGTCACGAAACAATAGAGGTGATTCAAACATTAACAACGGATACATCTGATCGACCTCTCTACCAGGCCCTTAACACGGCAGAAACTACTGTGCGCTGTAAATATGCCAAATATTCTATGATAGTAAATGCACTGCCTTGTGTTAAAATTAATTCAGATTTTACAATATATGTCAACACACGAAGTACAGGTCAAGGGCAAGCCTGCCGTCAGAGGTCATTCATATGTGCAGAAGTTTACAGGTGCTGACTAATTCCGCCAACCTGTTGTTTCAGGACTACGCCTTCATCATTGTAATCAACACAATATTCACACTCACTGTTGGCTCTTACTGGGCCATCATTTGCTACAGGTCGCGTGTCCCGATCTTCACATTAGGAGTAGCCGGTGTTGTAGGCACAATCACCCTGATCCTGTTATATCTTAAGCTCGGAGCCTATAACCGGACTTCTATCAAACTAATCAAATCCTGGAAAAGAGCCACCGGTATTCCTGAACCAGAGATGAAAAAACTATTGAAGAAATGTATTAGGTCATGTCGACCTTTAAAATTGCAGTTGGCGTCTGTGGGATATTTTTAAATGCGCGGATGCCTAAACATAAGTGGGATTATAATCGTCGTTACTGCAAAGTTAGTAATTTTTGCGAAGAAATGGGATCTTGATTAATCAGACGCTTTATTTTTCCGTAAAACTGAAGCATGGCCGTATGGCCGTGGCCCTTTTGTCATGAATTACATATGAGTATATGAATTGTGTGATTATGAATATGAAAGTACTTAACTAACTAATGTGTAGAGTTAGAATTTGAATTTAGTTATTGGAATGGAGTCATGATTTTAGTAGTAAGTGTAGTACAGAGCAATTTGCCCATTATTTGTATGTAGGTATTTGTTACTAGTTCACACAGCACTATTAAAAAACAAATAATTCGTTTTTGGTGGAATTCTTGTTGTTCAGTAAAATCTAAATTTCCGAATCTGATTAGTCCTGACGACGAAACATTTTGATGGATGGGTCTGAGGGTTTCTCCAGTAGTCATCCACCCGAACGGCGTGTTGGTTGCCACAGGGGGTCCACGATCGTTCGAATCTGTCTTGCATTCACCAACCAGGTTGTGGTTGGCTTTTCTTGGCCCGAGGAGGATCTCCACCGAAGCTGCTGTGGAGAACTGAGGGTCACCTAACTGAATTCCTCGGAGGTGGGACCGCTTGGCACGACATGTGGCTTTAGGAATCAAGCCAGAGATTTGAGGGAGGATGACGGCTTGAATGGGGAGTGAGTGGTCTGAAGATATCACCGTTTCAAACGTTGAACCCTTTCTGTCGCACGCATGAACCGAAATTTTATCTTTCAGCATCGCAAAATTGAACTTCCTAATACGTGCCCATAATTAGCTAAATAGTAATATATAACCATTTAGTAAGGGCTTCTGTTTCTTTGTTCACTGCTTTTTAAGACATAAGAACGAGGTGTCATGCCACCCATAAACTTCTTATATTCCATTGCCTCTAATGTCTACGTGTATAGCTTCAGATTGATGTCATTTTCGTCATGCACTCTAATATGTTTTTGAAAAATTCAAACCTTGAACATTTTCATGTCTCCTAGATTTACAAGATGTTAGATGCACGGGATAGGTGAAAAACTTATTTTTAATGATTTTACCAAATGCCTAATGTAAAGAAAAATAACGTAACCCAGGTCAGAGTCTAAGACTCACCATATCAGGTTTCCTGTTCATAGGGTGAAAGCACCGAAAAATGTATTCATATTCACATTGATAGCGGTTACCTCGTAACGACTAGTGAATATTTCAGGTCGATGTCATAAACGTGGAACAACTTTTGGTTAATTAATGCTAGGTTTTGTAATATTAACGTACCTATAGTTTTCGGCATTAAACCAACTCAATAGACTCATTCGTTTATGGTCATGCAATCACATCGCATTACGTCACATCGAGCTGGTCGACCGAATTCAAATAGTCGGTCCTGAAATATTGTCCGGAATTTTTTAAGAAGAATGATCAGTGATCTGTGCCTCACACTATTTAGTCTCTCCGTGAAATACGCATCCTTTCTGCGAGTAATTCCCTACAGATGGGATGACGTGAATCAACGCTTAGTCCATGTCATACACAAAAACAAAATCATTCAATGGAAATGTGTGGCTTGTGCGATTTGGCTCCATCAATTACTTTCATTTCTTTCCTTGACACACGCTGTGATTATCAAGGAAGATCAAAGATGTGAACATCATGTTTTTCACGCCATTGTCATTTTTGGCTATTCGTTGTTCTCACTACTTTTTTATCTGACTATGGACAAACGAAAGGAACTCCTGCACTTCATCAACGATTTTTTAATATTTTACGGGAATACAGAGAGTAAGTCAAAATTCAGATTAAATCAAATGTGCTAATTAACCCTATTCCTAGGTGGCGTGCTAATAATGAGACGTCGCCGTCGGCACATGAGCTTTGCACCTATTTTGCAAAGTTCGTTGACTCAAATCCATTTAAGTATTACAGATCGCTATCTCACTTGGAAATCGGGCGCAATAACCAGCTGTGAGGTTCTACTCATTCGCTTAATCCTATTCGGTCTCTACTTCCTATTTGTTTTTGCTGTTTCGAATTTCCTCATGCCATCCAACGCCGTCTTCTTAAGTTCGTATTTTGAAAATTTTGAAAACTCGAGCGTGACTTATCCGGTACCTCTCTTATTGCTGGTCATCCCTCAGAGTTTTTTTGTCTTGCCCCTTTGTTGCGCACTTGTCGTATTCTGTGCTACGTACGCTATTTTATTCATCTATGGATATCTGGATCTAACCATGGCAATGAGGTAAGAACCAAAGATAGAAACTAATTTTCTAATTTTCCCCACTAGGAGTGTACCACGTAAGGAGTTCTTAAGGTTGGGAAATGGCGGGTTCAATGCCAGTTTAACGGAAAAGTTTTAAGACTTGAATAAATAAAGACGTCATTCAAAATAAATGACTCGTTGACGTCTGAGTGACAGACGAAAGACATTAGGAGCGTTTAACAAATTAGTATTTATAGGGAATACATGGCCTTTATTTCCTCGAGAATCAATTATAGAATGTATTGGACAAAGTTAAATAATATAAACGCCAAATAATTCATGGACATAACATAAAACAGTTCTGTTAGGGAATAACATCCAACAGCAAAGTTTTCAATAAAGGATTTAGCTCTGCGCTTACTGTATATGAACATTATGACAGTACTAAACAATTCTCTGACTCTGACTCTGACTCTGACGCAATGTGAGTCTTGACAAAGGAAACCATCGAGGTGATTTAAACAATAACGCGGGACACAACTGACTTCTATGCCTTGCCCATGACTCGACAACCAAATTTTCTTAATGCATTATGTGATACAAAACGCATTCATTCTGTATTGAAATTATTTCGTCTTTTCCAATATGTCGCAGCACATGAAGAACAGGTCAAGGGCAGGCCTGCCTTCAGAGGTTATATACTTATGCAGAAGTCTGCAGTTGCTGAATAAATCCGCGAACTTGTTATTTCAAGACTACGCTTTCGTCATTGTAATCAATACAATATTCAGTCACTGTTGGATCTTACTGGGCCATGATTTGGTACAGGTCACGTGTCCCGATCTTTACACTAGGTGTTGGACTTTAAACCATTAATGTGTGTGTACTCTACGACACTTGTCGAGAAGCCCCTGACTCTTTGGATTGGAAGACCGCTGGATTGCCGGTCAACCGATGGTAAATTGATGTGTGTCCATTCTGGACAATTCCTTATTCACGCAGGCTACTCAATAAAGTGGACAGGACCACCGACCGCTACGATTTAAGAGTATTTATTGAGAACCCAGGTGTTACTGATTTTACTGTACATAAGAGCCTAGGTTACCGCACTTGGTAACTGTCTAAAACTCTGATGTATGTTAGACTGTACTGTACAAATAGTTCTAGCAGCTGCACTCGAGGCAGCCCCGAAGTCCAAATGTAAGTAGTTGACTGTACGAGAGGTTTGAGTCCGACTTTGACTCGCTTAGTTGGTGAGTGTTCGGCTGCCAGCTTGTAAGTTGTTGAGTGTGCGAGAGGTTGGAGTTCCAACTCGCAACTGACTTGAAATGTGATGTGTTGTATGGGTTATAGTTTGTCTTGAGCTGGTGGTGGTTGTGGACTGTTGGCCACGAGGCATTGCATACTCTGGTGCATGCAATGCTGTTGCTGTTGTGGAAGGTAAAGGGGGTTACTGGCATGTTGCAGTGTGCTCTTGAGAGCTGCGTGCCTCGTGCTCTGATAGCACGAGGTGATGACGATGTGGCCGTTCTCCATGATGGAGAACCGAACTACTGGTAATTCACCCTTACTGCCGTTGACTAGCTCGGATAGCTTTTAACATAGACTTTAGGACCCGGGGTTGTGACCCGGGGTAACATGATAATAAATGACAACCAACTGACAGCAGATGAATAATAAATAAAACAAAATAATGAATAATCAAATGAATAAAATACACAAAACATTCACGAACATATTCCGCCTGCTGAATCCCTTAGTGATTTTGAACTCCCCAATCCATTGTCTTGGCCTGAAATGGTAACAGGACCCAGAGGAGGACCGGAGGAGCACGTCTGTGTGATGTTCCGCTAAGTGGGAAGAATCAGCTTCAGAGGCATGTTGAATGTGATGAGAGGCTGCTGTGTGGTGTTGTGAGTTCTTGGACTCTTGAATGTCCAGAGGCGCTGTCGCGTGGACGACTGCTCTTTTTCCTTTGTTGAAGAAGGAGTTGGTGGCCGTTGACTGCGTGGTCGCTGGCCCTAGACTGTCTTGGAGCACTTGAACCTCCTTCCGGGCAACTTCTTGGATATTGACGGGAGCTCGAGTGTCCAATAGCATGATGCTTGGTGGAAGATGATGAGGAGTGAGACGAAAGACGAGACCTTGAGACTAGGTCAACGCTTAGCCGTGCAGGCTGGGAGCGTATGGAGACAATTTTTGTTGTCTTCGTCATCACTGCCACGCATCTTTGGAAGAAGGACTGCTTGCTTCTTCTTGGTGAGGTCTGCTGCCTCTGACGGTCCAATGTTGGCTCTGAGGAAAAAGAGGGGCGAATCGAGACCGTGGTGGACGTTTGTGTGGTGTGACTTTGGGAGAAGGGCTGATTGCTTCTTCTCCTCTAGAGCCAATGAATTCTTGAGTTGTCCACTGACTTGGATGACTCCTTCTTCTTCTAGGAAAGGAGCTGCTTGAGGACTAGATTTGTCCTTACTTGTGGTTGCTGGGACCACAAGTAAGGTTCCAGCTCTGTGCTGAATAACGAGTAATGAGACCAAGGACAAGACCTTTAGACTAGGTCAACGCTTAGCCGTGCAGGCTGGGAGCGTATGACGACAAATTTTTGTTGTCTACGTCGTCACTTGTCACCTGACTCGTCTACTTCCCCTTGGTTATGGTTGACTTCAGGTTGGCCACGTACTGAGGCTGACGAGCCACCACCTGTTACACCCTATTAAAAAGGAACAATTTTTTATTAGTTCACTGAGTGGGGGTGGTGTTGATTGTTGAGTCGCGTGTATGGTCACGACTGACTCTGGCTGGTCACTGTTAGTTTGCCATCGCGGCCCATGGAGCCACAATAGATGAGTGAGGATTTCTCTTGATGAGATTCCTCGTGCGGCGCCGTGCTGACTTTTCTTCTCCCTTGACGTAGTTCCAGTGTTGTTGAGAGAAGCTGAGGAATTTTGAATTCTGAGTTGCTGTCTTCCTAGGAGGACTGTTGAGTCTGTCCTCATGTGCTTGGACTGGAGATGGACGTTGGGGAGACTTGAGATTTGGTGTTTGAGTCAATGTGGTGACTCAAGTCAAGTGGGCGCTGCAAACTTTTGACCGATTTTGGTGTTGACCATCACCGTTTTTGTCTTCATGGACACAATTTGACCACTCTGGGTGATTTTGAGCTGCTGCTGAGCTAGACCACCTGATGTGATTTTGAGCTGCTGCTGAGCTTGACCACCTGATGTGGTATGTTGTAGGACTCGGGGTCCTTCTTGTCATCGGATTCTGGACTTGCTCCAGT
>JAQGCA010002042.1:0-15034 GCA_034698945.1 Protaphorura quadriocellata
TCATTATTGATGTACATATTCCGAAGTCGAGTTATGGCTTATGCACATCAATCGGGTTCATATTCGCCAAGACACCTACTCAAAAATACAAAATGTATTTTTTTTCCTTGAGACAATTGTACTTTCTGCAACTAAGGGTTTAAAATTTGTCCGAACGAGTCAAATTTAAAAATTAAAGCGGATATGTATTGTCTCAAAAAATGGAAGTATTACAGGATAATAATGTACTCATTTTTTAAAACTGTGATTCTGACGCAGAAACGTGAATCCAAAATAAAGTCCTTCCTAGCTAAAGCAAGTCTACCTTGGTAGACACAAGAGAGGAACCTAATTAGTATAACAACGAATATGAAACTAATTGGATTTCCGTGCCCAGAATACCTTAGAACTTTGCTTTACTGTACGAACGACCTGATACAAGTAAGTAAACCTACACGCTCTTACACTCTCACAAATTTTGTAAAAGGAAAACAACCCATAATATCGTATCGTCTTCTCTCTCAAACAAGGCACAAATGAGGCACTTTAAAAGCAATCACTAAATTAGGTCAGGCACAAGGGGTACACGGACAGACAGGGAAATATGAATGAAATTAAATCCAGACACGACACGACGGTAAGCAAATACTAAGACTAAAACTAACCCCAAAATCGAGTCAATCTTAGCCGGATTTTAATCTCTATCCCATGAAACTTAAATTAAATACAGAGTAGGAGAACGGAATACCAAATGTCGTGAAATTTCACAACGTTACCTTCTAAACTGGAAAACTACTATGTTTAAACCTCGACTGCAAATAAAGTTCAACAAATAGTTTCTAGCCCAGTCATGGTGAGTGCGAAATCCCCTGAGCGGACATGGATATTTCCTGTTTGATGAATTTCTAATTCTTTCCTCGAATTTCAGCCTAAAATTGCCCCATTGTCGTTAAACCTGCTGGGTCACATGTTAGACTTCATGTCCAGACTTGTTCACCCTACAACTTGAGATTCCCTATTGTAGTTTCTTGAAATCCGCCGTCGGATTAACACTTGAAAAGATTTCTTTGTGACAAGAGTTCACACTTAGGCAATATAAAATCTGACACTACGAACTACGAAGTGCACGTACGTGCAGATTTTCGTATATATGTAGTGCCTAGAGTAATTAGGCCAGACAGGACTTAGGTATTATATTTCACTGGCCTTCCATTGTCTGCCACTCATGTATCAATCAGTAGGACAATTCAACCGGCGTCTCCGTCGCGTCGTGAGTTACACATAAGACTCTGAAATTGAATTGGATCATCTTCTCTATTCTATTCATTCGTATCATCTTATTTCGTACAGTACGTACAGCACAGGGTCAGAAATATGAGTCAGTAACTCTAGAAATAAATAAAAATGGCTGCAAACAATTCCAATTCATCTTTGGAAGGACGTTAGTTGAATTAAACGACTCAAAAAATCAATTAACCGATAGTAAGTTCTAACAGCCTTGAATTTATCGCTATTTAATAATTCTGTTCCAAAAATACCCGAATTTTTATTTCTGTCTTAAAGAAACTTTTAAGAATGTTTCAGTCTTGAAGTTAAATGGTCATTATTTGAAACAGATAAACAATTTCCCGAGAAATGTTAATTTTGACGACCTATTGTCGGCTAGAAGTAAACATGCTTTCTGGACATCTATTTCCCACCCTGTACTAGTGCGGCAAAATCCGAACAATATGAACTCGTTAAGCCCGTACACTTGCCCTGGCTACACCATGGAAGAATTACTAGAAAAGAACGGATCACACGCATCGCATCATTTTCTTTCATCCAAAAAATCCCCGAACCAACCTCCCATCATCTTCATCTAATCTTCGTCGGTCACTTCTAAAGAATTCTTATTTTGAGCTGACTTGGATTTTTGTATCACCTGCATGGTCCACCTGATCATCCACGGCTAGCATTTCACAACAATGCACAATGTACTGCTTGGGTAATGTGTAATTCGTGCAATGAAAACATTATTCCTTCATGTGATTTTACTTTGTAAAGAAATTTAATAGAATTCCATGTCTTCGCCTCGAACTTTTGTCGAATACTCCTAGACCAGTTTATTGTCTGCCAGAATTGCAAAATATGTGTTAAAAGGCAACGAATAAACCTAGATTCAAAAATAAATGTTTGCGTAGAACAGGGCATGTGGAATACACAAATTGATAACGTCTAGAGTTTAGACATAACCCCAAAATATGATAAAAATGCCTAGGTATTTATATCGCATTCAAATTATTTTGAAAAAAATATGAAATAAGTGTATCAAAATTAGTTGTACTAAAGTGATTCGGGAAAGTCGAGAAACTAAAAGTACTATCAAATGTTTAAATAATTCCTTCAAACCCGTATGTACACTCACTTTTAAGAAATCTCTAAACTGTGAACCCAAAACAGAAACTCTGTCCTGTTCTCAATTTCAACCCACACACCAAAAATTCCCCACGTTTAATTATATATACTGAAAACCTGTCCTGTGTTCTATTATCCCTTGGGGATCGAATCGAACAAGACATGAAAATTCTAGACATCTCGAACAAAGAATTCCAATCGCCTCAAGTCCAATTTAAAATCCCTGCATGTATGCTGTGTCTGTCTATGATCACCTTGACAGATTCCATCTGGAGACTACTAAAAAAACCGTCATTACCAATAGATGCATTCTTCAACCCATTACCCATATTATCCACATAACCATAATCACCTAGACCTTACTGGTTTTGAAACGAAAGTTTGCACCCATGAAACCGGTATTGTTATTAAGAATAGTTTTGAAATCTTTACTGTCAAGACAAAAAACAATTTTTAAATTTATTCCTATGTATTCTAAAAGATGCGAAAGGAAATTTTGACCATATTGAATGATATGGTTTGAAATCGGCCAGTCTGGACCAGAAAAGGATTGATTGAGTTGTAAAGTTCTCTTCTTACAGTAGTAATGAGAAGTCAGAACCATAACTTTCAATTGTTGAATATTTCCTTCTTCCGCAGCCTGCATACTCAGGATTCCCTCGACTGTCATAAAAATCGGACAACTTAATTCTGATTCAAAACAACAAGAATCAACGAACCAAGAAGAAAAAACAAAGCAACCGAGCCAAGTGGTATGGCAAGTTAACTCTAAAAGTTGTTTCAGTGCCCTAGATAATTGCATTTGCATTCCACTGGCTTCTGGCTTTAAGTCTGGACTTAAGTATTACGCAACAATACAATACAATACAATAGAGTACAACAATGCAGGATAGAGTTGTCTGACCATAGCGGTTGCATTTGATTATTATATTATTCACACAATATAATTTAAAGTTGTATAAAATACACAATAGTAGAATGCAGTTAGCCACACCTGACGAGTCTTGCACTTACAGGGAACTCTCTTCGGTAGTAAATGTCATTTCAGGGTATAACCTTTAAGGCTGTTAAGTGTCTCACAAGGTAACAACGTGACTAAAAATACAGCTAATCGGCGGTAGCTTCTCGGGCGTACTCTGCCGAAATGTCCGCGAAAGTGACAATTATAGTGTTTATTAGTAGTACTGCGGAATAATTAGAAAATAATTTAATGCGCTAATGAAAGATTCATATTCACGGCAAGGACACTCCAGAAGATTAATCCTGAAGGTTTTAGTCTGCGCCTGCATTACGTAAAAATTTTCATTGTTCATCAAAAAATTATCGACAAAGAGAATTTTGAACATTCTTACACATGCATGTACTATCTAAGCCAATTTGAATTTCACTTCTGAGTAGAGTTTTCATAACAGTTTATTCAAGGTACTGGACCGATCCCAAAATGTACACGCAGATTTTCCACAAACAATATTGTTGCACCTTAGTTTTGTTGTTTTGCTCTGCCAAAAAATTCGCCGCATCGTCAACTAACCATGTCAATTGCCACGCCAAACCGCAAAATCCCTGACTTAAAAAATTCTGTCCTTATGATTTACGCACGATAATAAATCAACTTCCCATTTATAGCCCTATTCAGTCAACCCTTACTGCACTGCACTACTGTCAACTAACCCTAACAAGGGATTGTTCTGGGCAGGATATTTCGCAACTTTGTAAACTCAACTAGTTTCATACTGTACGTGTCCTCAGATTGGTTCAATGGATACGAGGTGTTAATATTCATTTTTATTTTGGAAATTCCCATTTTAATTAGTTCGTGTACGAACATCCGTGCAAGCGACGACAATTTAATTTATTGAGGAAACTCTGCCGCCCTGGCGTTTTAGCTGAACGTGCAAAATAGTTTCCTTTAATTAAATGACAGTCACTATTGCTGCTACGTAAATCAAAGCTGGTCATTCCAATTTATAATTTAATAAATGATATCGCACTCATTTCACTTGAGTGAAATTGAAATTGAGGATGTCCTCGGTCTAATAGCAAGCAACTCATGGGAGGTCAATTTATTAAGGACGACTACAGTGCACTTTTTTGCATCACTAACTACAACGTCCTTGTCTTGTCAGTTTTAAGTCAGGGAATCATAATCAACAAAGCGAATTCACTACAGTGAATGCACCTGTGCAATAGTGCATAGCTAATCTAGATAAAGTAGTGCTATTTGTATTGTAATGTAGCTTGTACCGGAGAAACACGAGTAGGTCATGGGAACTAGTAAAAGACGACTTGCATGTGAAATTACAATACTTCTGTGAAAATATGCAACACTTGAGACGCACTGAATTAAAACAAATGACCAACTAACTTCAAGTTTTATCGATACGTACAGACAAAGAATAATTCAACGTAAATCGAGTAGGACTAGGAATTAGATATTGAGTAAAAATAGTAGTAATTATTAGTATAATATAAAAACTACATATGTAGAATTGCCCAGGAAAGTGAATAAATTTTCAAAATTCAAAATTAAATTAATTGATAATCATCGATACCGATTCTATGGAATATATGCGCGATAAATACTATCTCTACAAAAACCAGTTTCTTCGTATCTTCGTTTCTAAGTACAAATATAATACATGAGTTTTAGAAATATTTAGCGAAAATTAAAATAACGGTCTATTGAGCAGGGAATCCTTCCATTCTAAATCAAACGTCAACAGTATAATATGCTAACAAAATTGGATTTTAAAATTTAACAAATATTTCACTTTGTAACCACCCTTTACCGGCTTAAAGTTTAACGGACGGTAGATAAGGTCGAAAGACATATTCCAAATTGCGACGTTATCGCTGAAAGTCTAAAAGGTTTGGAATCTCCGTCCGTGGTACACTATCGAATAATTTTCACCGTTGACGGATTTCTTTTCGCACGACTTACTCAGAGACCAGAACCAAACTACAAAATCTCATCTTCATCCCATCATCTCATCTCACGATTATAAAATTGGGGAGATGAACGAGGTTGGATTCCATGGGAAGAATGAGTGTGCATTTTATAAAAAGTTAATCATGGTCAACTCCATTAAATCTTCTCATTTTTTACATTTTCTTTCTTAATGTAGTAAAGGGTGTAGTCAAAGTTTTCGGCGTGGGAAGCGACAGGGAAAGCTTTGAGACATTTACGAATTAATTGCTTTATAATAACAGTAAACCGCACAATCAAGACTTTCACAGATTTAATTAAAATCTGTTGGGGCTCAGTGTCTATTATTTAAGATTTTCAAACGAATTAGCTCACATATTTAACTATCAGCTCATGCAGTTTGTGCGGAGTGGTAATGAACATTGTCTGGAATATAAACTCAAAATAATGTTGCATACAAGTTTTTGTCTGCAAATTTACCTAAAGGAAATAAAGTCCTTCATAAAAATCTGTGAATCACATAAACAGTCTGGAGACACCCTTCAAATCCCCTTATGCCGCATTTCCTCATCCAAAACTAATTCTTGGGATAACAAAATGATAAAGTAACGAAGGGAAAACCAAATAGCTTAAGAAAAAGACAGCCGAAAATCTTATCTCATCTTGATCCTCTTTAAAACACCTCCTCCACCCATGCCTTCGTTCATTTGCCAGAGTAAAATTAATGTAACGTGCGTTCATGGACTTGAACCAAAGCAAAAGCAAAGAAATTCCTTTCCGCCAAAATTACATTTTCATCTCCACATCTCCATATTATTACGTACAAAAATATATACAGTTAGTATGCACATCTGGATGCTGTTACGTTATTTGAGTACAATTACAATGCAAAAGATTCCCGGACACAACACAATACAATACAAATGGCGTAAATGCCTACTACCTAGCTACCGGAATCGCAAAAAATGGAACATGAACAAGCAAGTGTCATTCCACTTGCATTTTTAAAACAAATTCCAACCCACTCGCTCTCGTGCAATCAGGCAATTCAAAATCACAATGACCAAAAAGTCAGACTAAACCAACTGGCGAATTCCCTGTTGGCCCCTTTCAGAAAAATTACAATATTTATTATTTAAATCCATTTCATTTTCAGCCCTACATTTGCTATCCATCAGACAGGTTGTTCTATATTGTACGGGCGCCTTAAAGAATGGAGAATATTTTAGCATCTTCTACCTAACCTGTAGTTCACACCGCCAAAATGAACACACTGTGGTCATAGAGAACGTAGCTGAATATTGCAATTCAGTTTCAGACCTATTACTTCATCATAAGTTTGACACAAGTGTAAAAATTCTCTAACTATAAGCTGGGCTTTAATTACCTGCGAGTATAAATGAATATTAAATTGGTTCTGATACCGATCCTTGTAAATTATCGGGGCCACGTTTTTTAGGAATGCAAAGAAAGTCTGTCAAATACGCCTGACACTTTCAAAAACTGGAAAGACTCTGTCTCGTCGAAGTTGTGATAATATTCCGAAAATTATGTTTTAAACATTCGCAAACTTATCAAATACATGAGAGTACGGATCATTAATTTAACTCCAGTTCATTTATTTCTGGTGAATTTTGAAGATTAATTCTAGTGGATGACAATGCGAATAGAGGTGAAGATCTTTGCTGAGGCGTTTCTGTAAAATGTCATGCTTTAATAGTGCGTAATGTGACTTCTTCAACCCTATTCTCTCAACTTTTTCGTCGTCATTCTCATTCCACTTTCATGTGGAGTCCACCACCATCATTTTCAAGGGAATTCATCTTAAGGAGTCAGTCCTTCTCAAGTATTCGTCTTTATTCATGGTTCGTAGAGTTTAAGACTTCTAGCGTAGCAACAGCAATTGCCACTACTGATTCTTAAGCCCCAAAATCTACCATCTACCTACATAAAATGACATGGACCCAAAGAGGAGAGATCACATACTATGTACTTATGTCTACGTCTTCTAACTTGGTGTCTCAAGACAAGTCTCAAATCCAACCATTGCCATTATCATTACAATTACCATTACCACCATTTATATTAAGTCAAGTCATCGTGATGAGATTTTCCACTCTTTCAATTTATTTCTATTCTCTTCTACCTTCTTCATCACATTGTTTCGTCTTCGTTTCAAATTATAGTAAGTCCTTTACTGCATGTAACGAGCCGAGTCCTTCAAGTAAAATACAGAATGCTCCAAGTGTCACGCACTTATAGCCGCAGTCGAACTCTGACCTTCGACATAGGACACTCTAGTGCTTTCGAGATGATTTTAAGTATATTAACGATCCGGTAACGGGTGATCTGTCTATATTTTGCCAAAGAATTTACAGACATTTTTATCATTGAACAGAACACTGCTTCAATAATCGGATTAAACCCACCCCAAAATGAGTAACGAAATTCAACAGATGAAGCCAAACGAAGAATTGATCGGAAATATTTTCATGAAAAACTACAGAATTCTGTTCGGCGCATAGAAACATCTCGGTAGCAAGGAAATTCCTGATCCAAAGCGTTTATAAAGGTATTTCCTTAATTCCGGTATTTCCATCGTGGTCTAAGGTTGATATGTCTATTTTTGTAACACTTGCGACATTTTTCAGTTCAACACGTATTTTCCAAATGATTATAGTTACATACGTCTTGTAGCCATCTAGTACATGCAAGTCCAAAACAATAAGAAAATATTTCTAATTTTTTACTCTAAATGCATCACGTCCAGGTTGACAGTACGACAGGTCACACCACCAGCAAATAAAATCACCTAACCTAATTAAAATAAGACAATGACAATGGACATCCGCTGAACCATTGGATTCCATTCCATTTCTTGTAAGTCCATATCCGCCTCCATACGAAAATCCAACTTCATGGCCATGGACACACAAAATCCAGAACCGACTCGGTTAAATTCAATTGAACAAATTCAATGGTTTTTCTCCTCAATCCGAGGGAGTTCCAGAGAACTGGGCTCAATTCCAATGTACATTGTCGTATTGTCATTGTCACGTCGACCTCTTTGTCCTGCTTTTTCTTAGTAGCCAACCTACATATGTTCATAATACGAATCCAGAAATTCTAAAGCAACAACTGCATGCATGCATGTATTGTTGAGATCAACCAGTCAAAGACTTTTTTTTCTTCCCTAAATAATGTCGTGCCCTGCTGGGCGGATGAGTTTTTCAGCTTTTCTGAGATTCCTTCAACACAGGGAACCCCAAAAACTCAGGAGAGTAATAATAATAGTCACTCATCATTTCATTCCATTGTTACGGGCTCAGCTGAAACACGTTTTTGTTATGGACCCTTATTTTATTTTCGGTAAATTCTTCCTTCAATACAAGTACAAGGCAGACACTCTCACTCATGGCGGAGGATGCGACAAGACAGGACAATTGCCAGGAGGATGACTCGGACTTTGGGTCTCGTTCCAAACCAATGTCCTCCCGAACGTAATTTACTATCATTATCCTTCAACTCTAGTACTCAGGTCCTTTCCTGAAAATTCCATGGTAGTCGGACCAGGCAGGTTTGTCCACGTTCATGTGGGCCAAATATATGTTACAGACAATATTTACAAATTTAAAGTTGAAATGGCCCCAAGGGGTAACTTAACTTTGAAAAAAGTTTAGACTTTTGTCCAAACTCTCGTTTGCATTTCTATGATAAGAGTTCGGACAAAAATTAACACATTTTTCGAAATATTTGCCATGTTAGACAATCCCATCATAAGCGTGTATATTTTTTAAGTTTTTTCAATTTTTTTAGAAACGTTTTCGGAACATTCAAGAGCCAACCGAAACAACCCGTACAATTTGGGGATAACTTTAGTCATCCTGATAAAAAATTCTTATTAAATTTCATATATTTCACTTAAATGATAATCTTTGAACCTACACGTTCATTTAAGAAGAAAGATATTAATAAAAAAATAAATTAAACAGATAATTGTGGCATATCTTTCGTCCATAAGATGTGAAAATCCTGAGTTATTTGATAAAATTAATGAAAAGTACGTGCAAGGTATTCCAGGAGTCCGGGGCATTCGGAATTTGAGGTGACCAGACAGATTTACATCAAACATATTCATAGCTCATACTATCGTAAGGCACAACAAACGTACGAGACTTGTCATCTTGAAAGTAGTAGAAGTAAATGCTCGAGACACCCAGTGCTATACTTTTGAGATACACCTTATTCGTGAGAATCCCTGCTAAGAAGACGACGACGGACCTACTTTTCTTGACGTGACAACCACGCACGGAGCCATTATATTACATTATATTAGAACCAGAACCCGTTATTAAAATAACCTCATCATAAATGGAAACCTTACCTAGGAGTCAGCCTAAACATGTTATACGTATTAAGTTTCGAAAACTGTCATAACTGTCACCATTCCACAGCAAAGCACGACAATGGCACAGAAGGGAACCTAACTCAAAATTCAACATTCAATTTTATTTTGCTACTGACTAACCAGACTACTTGGACATATACTGCATTCCACTAATTAGTCAATCATTGTCATTAGGGAAAAGAAATTTGAGGTCTAGAACAATTAACAAAAATAAGGACAGCAGTGCACGACAGTAAGTACAGGTGAATGTGCATGAGTCTAACATTTACACAAATTAGATATTAAACTATTATAGGTATAATAGTTTTAACTTGAACTTTTATGAGCAACCGGGCGAGAGTGATTTAAGCTGCAACGTAAACTTTGGATTAATTAAATCATTTTTTGGACAAAGTCAAAATTTACAATGGCACTTAATTGCGTCACACTTCAAAAATAGGCTACCTTTTTCAAAATATAAAGATGAAGTGACTCCTACCTTCAAAACTTATTCGATAAAAACTAAATCAGGCAAAAAAATTTAAAACGCCAACGACTATCCAGCCTATTATTCGATACTGAAAATTGTACTAAATATTCAGAAAGGAAATTACGAATGACGGCAAATGGTTATGCAGTTGTTCGTTCACGAAAGTCAGTCCTACCCATAGTGTACCGCAAATGTGTTCATAATTCCTATTCACCCGTAATTGTCTTAGAGATCACATTGCACTGAAGTGACGACTAGAGAGTTGATATAAAATTTAATAAAAATAATTATATAGTCAGCAAAAAGGCAAACCTTTAGGCTTTGGCTCTGACTCTAAAGTATAAAGTCGGTAATTCATTTCGCAGCAAGAGATTTTTTCTCAGATTGCAATTGTCGACAGTGTCTATGTGTGTGACTTACTCAGATGAGAAGGAGAAAGACAATCTCACAAATTACGGGGAGATGGGATAAAGAGAAGATTTTTCTTTTTCATTAAAAAATGAGACATCATTCATACTATATTCTCTCTCAGCTACACTGTATCCGCTTTGGGCCTTCTCATCATCAGTATCTCATTAGAGCCATGCGAACTCAATTGTACTCACAAAGCACAGGGTGGAACAAAAATTGGTATTACGGTTACAAGTTCTAAAAATGAACCCGAGCAGTGTTACGTAATGAACTCGTATACGTATCTTACGAGTGAATCTAATTCCTGACATGAATGAACAAAGAGATAAAATAACAAATTGACTAACACTGCAATTCCAAAACATTTTTGTGGTACACCCTGTATTTGCAAGCCCAACCTAAATACTGAATACTGAAAAAGCTTACAGAAAACTATTCTTCTGTCCGGACAAAAAATACATAGCCGAGTAAATCAAATACCTACACCGAAAAATTAGGTTTCTGGAATCTGGCAACCGTAATCATAGCTTTGCATGTAAAGTGCATGCATGCCAACTGTCTGAAAAAGTTTATGCACGATTTCCCACTACTTCTACATCATCTAATTCCAGGTTTTACTTTACGTTTTAACCTCCGGGAATACATCAGAATGGAATGGATGGTGCAATTTTGGAACTCGGTGGTGGTAGTTGGATAATAACTTCCTTTCGTGCAATTCGTATCTCCGTCTCTGCATATTTTTCAATTAAATGCTGTGCTCGTGCACGGGTTTGATAATACACCTACACGCTAACAATTTGGCCCTACCGGCTATTGCCAAACAACTACATCTTACGCAGTCAGAATTAGAATTAAGATTTGTAAGTCGTCTTGTGAGAACAAATTGTGTGAATGAAAATTTTGGGAAGGTAAATGGTTTACATACAATTTATTCAATCTTTTAGTAATCTAACTGACCCGTGTGACTTCCTTGGGGGTCTAGTCTAAATACAATGCACGCAATGAATAAAATAACTTAAGCTGAATTAGGCTACAAGTTTCCAAATACAACGGATCCCACAAAATCCATTTAATCCATTATCTTACCTGTAATCTGCCAAATTCGCTTAATTCGTTTGAAAACAAATCCAAATTCACCAAAATAGAAACTTGCAGTACAAATAAAAATATAAACTCTGAATTGAATAAATCTTGAATTCGTGCACGTACATCTCGGCAGTTTCAGCTTCCGTAATGTGCTGCTATTATTGTCGTGCATACCCCAAAATGGCATAATGTATAATACAATACCTTTCTCTTCCAAACATACATTCGCATTCTACATTCATCCATTTACAGGAAATGCCTCTATGTAAAAGCGGACTTCGCACACTCGCAATTTATTTGGCCAAACTACATTACATTATGTTACGTGTCACAGAAAAAGTAAAGTCAGACTAGAAAGTAGTCAAAAACCCGGATTTCTAGGGCTAAATGGCTCCGAGACCGAGACGGTCCTGGAAGTTTTTTGGTACTTGAAACATTTGGTTTTCAATTGCCACGCATTGTCGAAAATGTGTTCTCATAGGTTGGAATGCTCACTGATTGTCTTACATTCCAGATACTCGTATTATATGCGGAAAGAACAGTATGAGGAAGTTGAGCGATGAGGCATCACCATAGTGCATAGCTGAGCAGACCATTACTGGGGTCACCTAAACAAATACCAATTGACCTTTTCCCTGATTAGTTTTCTCGCCTGTGACATGACAACATGGACGTATGGTTATGGTCGAATGAACTCAACTTTAACTCTTTACTTTATTTCTTTTGTTACTTTATTTTCATTCTCATCTTCATTTCTGCCAACCAAATTATTCCATTCCAACTTCTAGTTACTAGTTGTAGTCGGTGAACAAAGTTTTGCAACCGAATAAATACAATTTCAGAGGAACATTTGCATGGAACAAAGACCTGAGCAGTAGTTCTCTTCTGTACATAGTTTGGTTCAAAAACAAACAATAATAGTAAAAGTCTCTCTGAAAACATGGCTTCTACAAATACAGCATGAAACTACAACTCTGTCTACTTGAATATCACCTATTACGAATAACGAATACTACAAATACGATGGGTCTGTGGTAATGTCGTAGTTGTAGTACAGTAGTTTCAAATTCATCAATTCAGAAAATTCTTCGTCTGGTTAACTTTAGTTTCAGCTCACAAGAAAATCAATTTTCATGTAAACCCAGATCACGTTGATTCGTCATTTCAAGTGCCCTTGTCACGATATGATAAAAATATCCCGTTTCCTTATTACTAGTTTTGCCTTGTCACTTTTGTGAATACCAAAGTATAATATGCCTGGAAATATGGGAAATAAATTTCTAGCAGTTACAAAATCGGTTATACTTGGTTTTTACATGGGAAGTGTTTTCCTTGCTAGATCAGAGTTGAGGCGGTGAACCGTATGGAATCAAATAACGAATACGATTCTATCCCTGGTGAATGTACAAACAATATGCTACCAAAATGCCAAACACATTTCATTTCATTTGGTTAACAATATTTTTTTTCCTTTTCCATCACTTTTTCTCTTTCTTTCTTTCTTTTCCAAAGTTTTCCCAAACAAAGCACTTACTTCTGGGTTGATTTGCTTCCTACTCCTACATACTGGCAACTGGCAACTGCCAATGTAATCAACCAATAACATACAAAAACGGAACGGTACCATTATATTTATACCGCCCGCCAGCTTGCGCCAGCCAGTTGGTTTTGGTTTTACTATTTTCTATTTGAGTGAACGAAGCCGTTATTGAATCCGTCTGCTCACTAAATGCATTCTAGTAGTTCAACTCTAGTATTGGAAGCAAATAAGTCTAATGAGATCCCCTGTGGGTATTTCCAGTTTCCAAGACGAGGTTTCCCCACGAGTTCTGAGATTTCCATAGAAGATCGACAAATGACGCTTCGATTTACATACGTGTATGTGCTGCATACAAAATACCGAAACGAAAATCAGATTCTGTGCTGCAGTTCAAACTATTTAGGTCCATGTTGACCTTACAAAGCGATAAGTGGCATTAAAATCTTATATTTTACTACGCCTAGGCTGGGACCTAATTCCCTTACCAAAATTTTGCAGACGTTCGTGTGAATGTGAATCAATGAGCGGTTTTCGAAATATGACACCCCTCCCCCCCGCACAGATATCCGAAAAGATAACTCCGGACTTTGTAATTGGTAATTCGGAATGCATTCCTATCCAGCCTCAAATCACACCCTCGCCTCGACGATGTAAAGGCCACAAATGATGAACAACCTCAATCCCTCCAATTCGTCACATCTGCTACATCCTCCATGGTCTATGGTCCCATCCAAATGTCCCTTTCAGACATTGAATCACTGAAGACAAGATTCATCATGTTGATGTACCCTTCCCGCCCAGCTTGCTTTATTCTTAATTACATTTATCTATCTCTGTCCCTTCATATCCGACCAAGCAAGGTATACATGACCCAGTGCACTAGCAGATGTCACCGGAAAGCAATAAAAACGAGCCATGAGAAAACTGTCCTTGAAAATTGGCAAATTGTCCCTCGATTGGGTCATCAGGAATCACTAACTTTCCTCCAGCACTTCAAGAATGTCAAAGAAACCAATCTGTAATTCGCAATTGTTGTAAATATTGTTGGTAACGATCCAGAACTTAAATTTCAAGTCCACGTTGGAGCCTCGCTCCTTGGTTTTTCTTATAGTGCTTTTAGGAAGTGCAACCAGACATATTTGCATAATTTGACCCCTCGCCTGTAACATTGGTGACATATTGGATCCCAAGGCAGATGGACAGAGAACATAGAACAGCGACACGACATAACTCCCACTCACTTCAATTCAGCTTTTGATCCGTTTCCACTTCAATAATCCTCCTGAAATTGTGACCAGTCTCTCAAGTCTGATGGTCCATACCCATTTATTCCTCATCTCAAAATCTCTTTTCCCATGCCAATCTTGTAGTGTAGTAGATTAGACCACAATTCGCTTCATACGTCATCATTAAATTAATCCCTCCGAACGTGCCATACCAACTTATCCACGACAAATCTAAAGGATGCTCTCCCTCAGGTCTAATCACAATCATTTCTTCCTTGACCACGGAAAAATAGGGTGATCGACTGTGATTGTAACTCTGGGAAAAGTAATTGCAGACATTTGGAATCGACTGGTTCTGTGGGTTCAGATCATTAGATTTGACATGTAGTAGTAGTGATTTCCAAAACTGGATCATAGACAGACACGATTGCTTTATACAAAATAGTAATTAATGTATAATATTTCAAAATGGTCCTTCTTCCGTTGTATACACTTTTTACGGCTTGTTTGCTCTTAAAAAATGTTTTTGAAATGCCATTTGTCGTGGGACCCGCATTACTTTTCGACTAGCCGTTGTAATTTCTTAATATTA